>JAVQJF010046766.1:0-77383 GCA_036023855.1 Gadopsis marmoratus
TTGGGCCACAGCAGCCTTCTGACCTTGATGATGCTTCACGGTGATGCCTGTGACTTTTCATCAAACGGCTTGGCCTGGGCGCCGCATCCTTCGCCATAAACAGGAAGTAGTTTATTCCTGTGCCGTACATTGTCCGACAGGCGCCAAACTTAACACATGTCATGTCCCCCCCGCCCTGAAGCCGTCTACATGCTGACTTTCGTCCGTGGTCACATCGCTTCGCCGTAAACAGGAAGTAGTTTTTAACTCTGCTGTGCATTGTCCGAGAGGCACCAAACCTTGTATACCTCATGACCCCACAGCCCTGAAGCCGACTGTACGCACGTTGTCGCCCCTGGTTACAGCGCCACCTAGTGACAGGGAGAGGTATGGGCTCTCAGCGCCCGAGGTCGCAGCGCGCGTGCCCCGACGTGCACGTGCCCCGACGTGAACACACCCCGACGTGCACAGGTCTGCGAGGGCCCGTTCAACGCTGCTTGCAGCTTTAATTTTTGGTTGTTTTGTTCCTCATTAAGTCGAAAATGATCTAACCTGTTAGTAACCTGTTAATGGCGCTATCAAAAACAATTCATGCGTAACAATGAGTTCAAAGGTTTGCTGTAGCACGGCAACCCTTTTTTTTTTTTTTTTAAATGTCCGGCAACTTCGAGGGTGTGATTGGATGGTTCACAAAAAGTGACGCATTGACTTTATAAAAAGTTGTACATGTTTCAACGAAAGGCACCCGAGATAGCTAAATAGCCAGCCAAACCCAAATCTTGCTTATCTTATCCCTATCGTCTTGTCTTACAGCTTCACCGAGATTTCTCCCGGTGCTCCCAATGGTCAGTTCTGTAGCGTAGCTTGTGATCTTTACCTGCACACTGTGGTCAAGCATGTAAATTATTTTTCTGCTTCGCACCATATCTATTTTTAGGGTCAAATGTGAAAAAAACCACTATAGAATACACTATAGAACCCTGATATTTTCCAACCCTTTTTAACTTTAAAAACAGTGCCAGGCTAGCTGTTACCCATGTTTGCAGTCTTTTGCTAAGCTATGATGACCGTATGCTGGGTTAAGCTTCATATTTAGCGTACAGACACAGGAGAGGTATCAATCTTCTCATCTAACTCTCAGCAACAAAGTGGCTAAGCATATTCTTCAAAGGTTTTAACCATTTCTTTCAATTAACTAGATCATCCTCCAGTATTTCCAATAAGTATCTTCAGTTACATTTTACTCTCTCTTTGAATAATCCACTGTTAATGAAAATGACCATTTTCATACTTTGACACAATTTGGAAGAAATGCTATTTTTGAAATAAAACCATTGAATCTGTAAGTACAAATAAAGTCCGTCACACATCCCCTGCAAAAGCCAGATTTGAAGAATTTCTCATGCTTTTCACGCTTTTTGTTGCTCTGGGAAATTCAGCAGCAGCGTCACTGAATATAATGCTCTCTTTCTGTTGCAAGAAATCCTACAGCGGCTTCTGTACCTGCATAAAGGGGATGTATTATTCATTCTCACATGGCCAGCCTTTTAAATGTTTCCTGAAAGTTCTTGCAGGAGTGATCCAACCTGACATTGCCAACTGCACCGGGTGCTCTGTGTTGGAGGTAGTTACATCACTACCTCTGCATTGACTCATGTACATTGATGTTTGGGTTAACTAATGGAGGACGTCTCTATCTGACAATGCTGAGGCATATGTACTGTACGTACGTACATATAAAAACTCACTGTGCATTTACATCTGAAATGTAAATATTTATAGTTTTCTTAGTTAACTTGGGTTTTGGACTGTTGTTTGGAAAAAACAAGAAATTTAAATATGTCAACTTGGGCTCTGGCAAATTGTGGTGGGCATCGATTAATTGAAAAGCTAACCTGCAGATTATTCAATAATAAAAATAATAGTCTGCTGCACCATAAATGCCAACAAGTGTAATTCATAATGTACTGTGAAGCATCTATATACATTTATATAAACGTGAAATAGTACATAATTTATAAATGATAATTATTTGGATAAATAATGTAGTATGTATTTACTTTTTTAATTTCCATGACAACTGAGCAAATGAAGGCCATTAGAAGCAATATGAATATATGAATATAGCATGTGGACCTGGAGCTTTTGTCAAACTATTGTTCCATGAGTTTTGAGCACATTTCTAAACAGTTTTAAACTTACCTGGATGATTTGTACATGTGTGTATAGACAGGGGGTGGGGGTGGTGGGGTTAAAGTAAAGTGTTACCAAACAAGGTTTTCATTCTTGCACACATTACACTCCATGTGAAAACCAACAAGAAGCCGTGTGACAGAACATGGTGTCATGAACTCACTCTGCCATCAGCCAAACGCTCTGAACGCTGCCATCTACTTCTTTATCCACCAGAGCTTCAACGTCTTTGATGGCCTGACTCAGAGTGCCTGGCTGAGGAGACAGAAATGCACAGGCGTCACTTTCTAATTTTCCATTGCGACAATCACAATGTGTGCACAGAAAGCTTAAGGGGTAATGTTTGAGGCAGATGTGCAGCTGGGACTGGTACTCCCAACAAAATGTCAGCGCGTCTGTGTGTCAAACAGAATAACAATAAACAACATGAAGCCTCCGCATATGAAAAGGACTGCAAATGAAGAAAGCTGAGCGTGCAGCTTCCGTGTATAAATCTGAATAAGTCTGGTATTTGAAGAAACAAGAGAAAGCTACACATCCAAATTGTCAGCTACGAGCATTTCTGTTTTCCAATACAATCCCACAGTCAAACTGTCATTTTTATAGCATGCGATTCTATCCTTGCACTTTGTGTTTTATTATTTCAATGCCAAGTTTGGGAACTTAAACGGAGTTCATACTCAGGGTTCCTGACAGTCTTGCTGTAATCTGAGCCTGGTGCTGTACCGGCCTGGCAACGTGGGGTGTGTGAACAACTTCCCATCGCAATACAGTCCAGGCCTGCAGTATTATGACCCTGATACAATTATGACCCTGATAATATTACATTTATTGTTCACACTGTGTCACAGAGGTGTTGATCCATCACCATGGACATTTTTGAAGCTGTAATGTGTGAGATAGTAAGTATATATATCAGGTGGATTTATTGGTCTAGCCCTAGTATTGAGTTTAATCAACACAGTCCCAGTCCGACAACCTTCTTGTACATTATAGTCTTTAAGTGAGATGCATCGATTTCAGTTATTGTCAGTATTTTACACAGCGGTGAAGCAAATATTCAGATCCTTCACGTGAGTAAAAGTATACCACAATGTCAAAATATGTCTAACATCATTATCTAGCAGGTAACAATGCGACCTGCCAGGGATAATTAGCATTAAGCTAACTTGCACAATCAGGTAATGTTAACCTAACATTTATGCTTAATGTTGTATACAGTCCCTTTCAAATAAAATAAAATATATATACACACACTAGTGACTACAGCTGCTAACAAAAGTAACAAGAATTGCCTCTGAAATGTGGTCGCGTATAACTATAAAGTAAACAAAATGTTAAAGTGGCATTTAAGTACAGGTGACTCAGATTTGTTTTTGCCTAGCTAAAGCTAGCTACAAGTTGCAAGGTGACGTGACGTTACTCAGCTAGCAGCACTGTTCACCAACAAATGATGGCAGAGCAAAGTTCTCTGGTGCCAAGTGGAAAGGTGAAAGCATTTACCCTCAATACGAAGAACCTCCTGAGCTTAAACTGGTTCGGAGAGGAGTCCAGAGAGACGGTGCTGTGCTTGGAGCCGACCGGTGCGCCCCCCGCTGCCCGCTTCTCTGCGTCCTCGGTGCGGGCAGCAGGCTCGGGCCCCCCGGGGTCGCCGGAAGACGAGCTGAGCCGATGCTGCTGCTGTTCCTCACTTGGCACTCCTTCCACCTCAGCTTCTGCCATGATGGGACTCCGCTTCACCACACCTGTTTAAAAAAATAAATAAAAAAAAGACCAGCAACACCGTGTAGTCATGTATGAAGGAAGCCAGGCTGCTTCATTCAGTACATTCGGACTGCGGGTCACAGCAGGGACGCTATCGCGACTCGTCAATCTTTCCCTCGTGGCTCTCCCTGTAGCAGCACACGTTTATTCCCCGAAAGAGTAAACCACTGTGTGTCAACATTATAAAGATGATTCACTTACCACTAATTGTCGAGGCCACGGGAGGTGCTGGGAGGCAGACAAAGAAGCGGCGGCAGCAGCAACAAGTGCATAACTTCCTTGTTCCGTGTGTCTCGTTTGTTTAAACGTGCGCAGAGAGAAGGCTGCGTTAACTCACAGGCCTCGTCATGACTCCGACCTGAGTTACAGCTGGACAAACAATAAATCCTGCTGCTGGTCTGGGACTTGTTTCAGGCTTTACTGAGTAAAGGTCATCCCAGTTTTTAATGTACTGTGTTGTGAGACTGGGTAACACAATGCGTCTGTCCGTGAACACGGTTTCATTCCATTTTCATTGCGCAGAAGAAGTGCATTGTGTGACTCTTAACCCACTTGCTCCAACTTGCCCCCCCACTCTCTCTCTCTCTCTCTGTGGTTTTTGTCTGTCAGTATGTTTGAGGCAATTTGATTAAACTCATCTTTATATAAGGACATGCACATTGTGAGGACTCTGACGTAATTCAGTTCAGTCTTATTTATGTAGCACCATATCGTAACAAAATCACCTCAGGGCACTTGTTCATATAGAGCAGGTCCAGGCCGAGTCTTTATTTACAGAGACCCAACAATTCCCACCATGAGCAGCACTAGGCGACAGCGGCAAGGACCCACCACCACAGATGTTATTGTACTTCAGTGATTCAGATTTCTTGGCAAATTTAGAATGAATGAAATTACATGCAAACAGATGACACACAGTGAAACTTTTGTGTATGCTGAGTATTACCTCTTTCAATATTTAAGCATGTAGCCTGGGAAGTCCACATACTTTGTGCCATACATACTGTATATTGTCTGTTTCTGAATAAGGATCACACACTGCAGAAATGGCATTTTTATACAAACATTCAAATACATCAAAATTCATGCACAGTTTTTTGCAGGGCCTGTGGTCTTTCTGTTTAATAAACTATAGATTGTGGAGCAAGGAGCGTTTTTGGGGGGTAAAACACAAATCTTTCATGAGCCTTAACAACCACAGACAAATATTAAATTGAATTGTTACAATTAGGTTCAACATTATCCGCTTGCCCTTTGCGCTACACTACAGTAAGGATTAATCTAAACAAGATTGGCTTTCTTAAGCCGTGGGTGTTGCATTGCATATTTCAATCACTGTTCTTTTAGCACACGATCAAGACGGAAGAACAACAACTTAGGCTGTAACATGGAGAGCACTATTTATATTGTTTATGAACGATTTACCTCGCTTTGATTTCCTCTCAAGCTTATGTTCTTGTCTTGACATCTTTTCCTAAAATACCAGTGAATGGCATTCGTGGTACAACTGGACAATAACACAATCAAGCAATTGTGGGATGAGCCAGATCACTGAAAGCAAAGAAGACTTTTTCCTCCCACAAATCCTTGAATAGCATCACTATTTAAACATCAGTCTGCGTGTAAGCTAATGTTTTCTGACAGAGCATACTGTAAAGCCACTCAATCCCAATCACAACTCTGTCAGGGGGCTCTTCCAGCGCCTTGTTGGAAGTTTTAAACCAATCCAGTTGTAATCTGCAGCCGTCAAAGAAATGTAGACAGATTTCCAAAGGCGTTCTTTCTGCACGGTTGCTTAGCTACTCCCACGGACTGCAGGCTGAGATTTTCATGCTCTTTAGTGTTGTGTGAAGCTTTCAGTCCAGATCTCATTTAGGGTGTTTTTTTTTTGGTCTGCAGTCAAGTAATTACTTCTAATCAATCCAGAGCTTCTTTGCTTCAGTGATGGGTTAATAATGTATTTTCGGAATTTTTTTCTCCAGCTCAAATAGAAGCACTGGTGCAAGAAACTGGAATTTCTTCAAAATCTCCATGAAATCTCTAAATCTCCTTGCTGTTGTTCCTTTATTTGATTCTGTGATAACTGCAACTAAAGACCAGCGCATAATTGAATCACAGACCTGGTGGTAGTTTTATGGAAATAGCTCAGCATGACAGCAGTGTTGCATTGGATTCCTGCTGCTACACACTTTAAGTAAACCAGTGAACTTAGAAACCCTTTGCCCCGTGATGCATCACATCATTCGAAGAGGCGAGGATCAGAATAATCCATATTGTTGTATCTAGGCCAAGTAATCAACACTGCATAACTGGAAATGTTCACTGCTGCCAAGCTGTAAGTGTATCAGTTGGTACTGTATTTCCTTAAGGTTATTCTTCAGTCTCTCCATGCAGTTTTTTGGCTCTCCAAACACATACATGTTTATCACTGATGGAATTTACCATGAATTAATAATAGGTTAAATAATACATCTCTTATTTCCACTGCATGTGGTGCACTATAATGGTATGATGAATAGCGCAGCATGCGTTCTCCTTTGCAGATAAGCGCTGTTAATGTTCGTCAGCAACTTAATATAATGTTTCACATTTTGAAGTGTATGTTAAACTGTTTTGAGTGTGTTTGCTGTGGCGGTATGTAAGTTAGTGTGTTATGTTATGTATGGACAGTATATACTATACATATAAAATGTATGCCCAGCAACTGAGGGGTTTCATCAAAAACACCACATAAGCTCCCAAATACCTCAATTATACTATTATAATTTAAAGCTGCTATAATAAATATTTTTATATTAACAATGGATCAGATGACCATGTGGAAGGTGAAAGGGGATGCTTATAGTGATAAACCCACAGAGAATTATCACCAGACTCTGCAGTGCAGGCCTCAACTTCACTGTTTGATTCGCTCTCACCGCTTAATTTTCCGCAGCAGCAGGCAGCTGTTTTCAGTAAAAAAGCCCTAAAAACCCCTCTGTACACTACCTACCCAACACCAAACAGCCCACACACAAAGTTAGTGACTAGCTTGTGATCATAGTGGAGAATGTAGCCACTAAAGAGCCAGATATTTCCCTAATCTTTTTTATTGTAATGTGTCATAGTAGTTATTTGGATGGGTTGTTGGTGTGTCAGAGCAGAAATATTCTGTGTGCTAAATTGAGATCTGTTTTCTGACTGCTGGGATACTATCTTGAATATAACTTGGACACAATAATATCGAGAATTTTTAAAAAGAAAGAAAGAAAGAAAGAAATAATTGATCAATTCAAATTATAATTCAGGTAATGGGCATGCCAACATGAGTTTGTTGAATCAGGGCCAGAGAATTCTCTGCGAGATGACATCGGTTGACTTTATAGCACAAACAAACACACAAACATGTCCGGGGGCATCCACCCTTCATCTTCAATGCTCTTGGTGGATGGAAGTAATTCAATTATGTCCCCGCACATTTGTGTTTGTTTATCCATATCGCAGTGAAGCCTGATTGAACTCACATAAGATATCACACAGGATCAGCAGATGTTGCTCAGACCTCTGTGACCCTGTAAGTTCCACAGTCATGATCTCCGCGTGTGCAGTGGCTTGCTGAGGCGTAGCAACACTGGCAGCTTCTTTTTGCCCTGCTTAGCCCGTGAGTAATGCTCAGACCAGAGCGCGGGGGCTGGGCCATGAGGGTTCATTAACTCAGCTGAAGCCTGATGAGCTGGAAAACTCCTAACCTTCAATGTCCAGCAAACGCTCTGCAGAGGACTTTCATTTTGCCCAGCATGGCAAATGGCCTGAGCCTACGATCATTTAAGCATTGATTAACAGATAATAGAAAAAAAAAGCTGAAAATTAAGGTGCATTGTTGTCAGTGCACCCATATGAGCTCCATGATTTGCATATTATGCAAAGCTCCACCGGGTTACATGACAGGAAGAGAATATAGAGCCCTTGTTTTCAGAGTTTGCATTTCATTCGGGCTACACCTAATTCTTTCAGACAGTAATGTGCATCTGTATGTTATCTTGAGTTGACAATGATGTGGCGTGGGAGGGCTTCACATACTGACCGCGAGCTGACAGTGTTTACTGCCCAGAGGCTCCACTTCCAGATGACTGCAGACAACTGTTTCACTTGACCTTGGTCGTTAGGACCAGCAATCCGAGACCTGACCAGTCAGGTACAGTTCACAGGGATGTTTTAGGTCAATGATGGAGAGTTTCAGGAGTCTGTTTGGAGCCCGGTGAGCCTGACAGTACACACATAAATCAGTGTGACATGTGGCTGTCATTTTGCAAAGGTAAAAGGTTCAAGTACCTGACCCTCTACGTCCAGATCTAAAACACAGTTTCACAGGAATGGCTTGTGGTTCATAGGCTCACATTTGGGATTAAGAGATGGCATGTAAAACAACCGCTGAGTGCAACTAGTAGTACACGTGTTTTAGAAGCAACTAGGAAAATAAAATTGCATTTTAAAAGTTGATTTTATTTAAAGGGATAGTTAGACATTTTGGGTAATACACTTATTCACTTTCTTGTCAAGAGTTTGGTGAGAAGAACAATATGGCTCTCATGTCTGTCTGTTGAGTATAAAGCTATAGCAAGGAGGCGGTTAGCTAAACTTAGCATAAGACTGAACGAAAGGAGAAACAGCCAGCCAGGTTTTGTCAGACCAGCACCTCAGAGAGGTTTTCCTGTCCCTCCCATTCCGTGGACATTGCATGAATGCAGCATTAGGTTGCAGCAACCTAATGGATGGCAGATATTTTTAACTTTGCAACTTAGCTTCCAGTCTGTGTACAGGAGACAGAGCCCCTCCTCACATTTAAGAGTAGGCTTAAGACTTTCCTCTTTGTTAAAGCTAATAGCAGGGCTGACTCGGGCGAGCCCTGAGCCCCCCCTTAGTTATGCTGCTATAGGCCTAGAC
Organism: Gadopsis marmoratus; assembly: GCA_036023855.1. Taxonomy (NCBI): domain Eukaryota; kingdom Metazoa; phylum Chordata; class Actinopteri; order Centrarchiformes; family Percichthyidae; genus Gadopsis; species Gadopsis marmoratus. Next base: position 8,860 of record JAVQJF010046766.1, read on the forward strand.
TTCCGGGAGACATCCCATGATGCACTGAGGTCTTTCTCGCTCTCTCTCTCTCTCTCTCTCTCTCTGGAGTCTGGATCTGCAGGATCTGGTTCTGCGGAGTCTGGATGCACACGGGTCTGGTCAAGTGGATGCGGACCGCCTGCTACTGTTATTATTAGTGTAGCTGTTGTTGTGCTGCTAATACTATTGGTTGTTTGTTTTAACAACAGTAACATTGTAACTAATATTGCTTTACATCTGTATGTGGAATTGTACTGTGTGTTCTCTTTCATCATGCTCTCACTCTACCCCCCCAGGCAAATGACCACCCACCCAGAGCCTGGTTCTGCTCGCCGTTTCTGACTGTTAAAAGGAAGTTTTTCCTTGCCACTGTCACCTAGTGCTTGCCCCTGGTGGAATTGTTGAGTCTATACGTATATTAACAAATGCTATGAGATAACTCTGTTATGATATAGCACTATATATAAAATTGAATTGTATTGAACTTTGGACAGAGCCAGGCTAGCTGTTTCCCCCTGCTTTAGTCTCTGTGTTTAAATAAGTTAGCATCTGTGCTCTAGCTTCATACTTAATGTGATGGAAAATCTCTCAGTTGACGTGACCGTGTTGAAGAAAAGTCAGAGACCGAGATGATTTAAAAGCAGAAGTATATACTGAAGCTTGGCCAAGGAGAAAATGGATCTACATTGACAATGTAATACAAAGAAATGCCAACCAATTTTCTGATGTAATCTCCCCAGAAAGGCGTATTTGTACCATCTATGACCATCCCCATAAGGAGGCCTTACTCCCAGATATGAACTTTAACCTGCAGCTAACCACCAGCTCAAACCGGCTCAGCTAACACAATCTTTGAGCTGCTCCGTCTTTCGTTAACAACCATGATATTGTTTTCCTTATGATAGTCCCAATAAATCTATCTGACCTTGCAGAATGCTCTTGTTGACTAGATAGAGAGGCATTGGCCCTTTAGTCTCTCTCTTGTCTAACTCTGTATCTACGTCCATGCGTCAGAAAATCCTTAACACTTAACAAACTGACGTGTGGCGTCGATCTTGTCTAACTCTCAACCAGAAAGCAAATAAGTAAATAGGCGGCAACAAAGATGGACTGTCAACCAGCAAAGTGTGCAACTGCCCCGGGGGCCCAGACCACCAGGGGCCCTGACAGGCTCTTGCTCACAGTGAGTAGGTCAGTGTGTGGTTGTAGTGATTTGAGTAATGAAAATTTGTTTGAGGAAATTTACCTCTACGTCACGATATCAACTCATATGTACAGGTCTTTATGGTGGGCCTGGCAGCCCTGTCTTTAGGAGGGTCCCTGTCTTAAAATCTAAGTTTAGGACCATCATTATTTCTGCATTTCGCTTAAAAGATTTTATAATCCTAAATCCATTCGATCAAATGAGCAAACTACAAATGTGGGACAATGTAGTATTCCAGCATAGGACCCTCCCCCCCGCCGCAGATTAATGCAGATCATGGGTGGCACCTGTGTGCAGCTGCGTCAACTACAAACCGAGCGTGGTTATTGCACAATACAAAGACAAAACAATCTCACAGTGTAAAAGGTCAAGGAGTATTGTTCAAGAAGTGGTTGAATCAGTGTCAGAGCAGAGACAATGAGATGTGTAAGAGTATATTTCAAATGTTTACATTGATACTGAGGCTGAAGCCTAGCTGCAGCTAAGCATGCACAGTTGGAAAGTAACAGCAGGCTTTGCGGACATTGGCAGTACAAGATTGTAAATTCCACTTGGGTAATAACAGATAGCATGCTATTAAATAATAACAGCAGAAGGGGAGATACAAGTGGTTCAAACAAGACTTTCACCCCAAATTCCTCTTCCCCGTGCCCCACGTTTAAGCATGCAAAGCATTTTCCCCCACGAGGCAAAACCTCAAGTGATCCTCATCAGCTCAGTTATAGTGCAAATATCACACAGGGCTAAGAGCTGTATGAGTGTGATTAAGCCAACTTTGCAATGAGTTCTGTCCAGAGGAAGAGATAATCCAGCCACTAAGTGGCAGTGTTGTTCCAGTGATGATACATATATCTTCTATCTCATCTTTCTCACCACCTCTGGCTGTAAAGCTGACAAGCCCTCCTGGTAGATGTCATTACCAATCCAAACTGTTTCTCTGTGACATACTGTGTCACGCTGGACACACTGACTGCTCCCACTTGGCCCATCCAACACAGCAGGAGGCACCGATCAGATATCATGTAATTCATCATAAACTCTGATGTTTCTGACTCACATGAGCTGCACTTTGGCCTTGAGCCAGAGTGAGACTGGCACTGAAAAGTAGCCAGGAAACGATTGCTTTGATACGTGGTACTAACAGGAGGAGGATGAAAGCCAAATCGGGGCTAATGAATTAAGAGTGGCAAGTAACACATTTATTCTTAACTGCTGCCTTTGAGCAAGGCAGTGTATTTTGGGCTATACCAGTGTCCTGCAATGCTCATTTGATATTACATAACCTCAGTAAACTCAATAGAAAACTTGTTTTTTGACTTCCATTTCTACAAAACAAGCATCAGTCTCACTACTCATCTTAATACAGAAATGCGAAACTTCTACACACAAATTCTGAGGTTTGCAGGATGTTACATGATGGGGGTTTCACTCGAGGTGAGAAATATTAGCAGGGTTTCCTGGAAATATACAACCTCTGCCACTGTGACGGGAAGGATGAAGGTATTAGTCTGCCGAGGGTTTGCTCATAAACCCACTGCTGCTCTGGTACTACAACAACAGTGATTTCCCTTTTGGTATCTAATGGCGTCACATGTCTCCCCCCGGTGCTGAGGTGTCACTGGCATGTAGGCATGTAAAGTCCTCTGGGAAGCTTAAACACACACACAGTCATTCCTGGAAAAGCCTGCTATGCGAAATGCCAACGCTTTCTTTAAGCATCAGCAACATTTTGCCTTAATTTGATGTCAGAGTGAAACTTCAGTTGAAGGGCAAAATGAGCTATAATTTACGATGCTTATGTTTCTTTTGTCTCTGGTTTGCCTCAGGTGAAACAGCCATTCAGGAATTCCTGCAAACAATGCTCCACCTCTACTTAGTAGAAGTTCACAGATTTGTCATGCAATGCCTATAGGAATACAGTGCATTTTCTGCTCTGCCACAAAATCGCTTTCTGCTCCGCTGACATTCTCTTGCCCGTTTGTTGGGGCTGTGCACAGCCTTATGTGATTTATTGAGCCTGATTGCAAGATAAGCAGCAATTCACTGCTTCCCCGCCATCATTAACAGTCTGCAATTCTGAAACAGGCCTGCCTAATTTTTATTGTTATTTTCCTTCATTTCTTGGGGTTTTCCTGCACAGCTCAGATTCTAGTCTCATCACATGCCACCTTACGTTTTGTTTAGTTGACAAACTTTTGTGTGCAATTGCGGAGCATTAAACCGGTAAGGTGCCTGTGAGGATGTTGTCTCTGGTACGTCTCCATCACATCATCGCCCACAGTGTGACTTCTAACAGAGGAGAAGGTAGCAAACACTTCCTTTTCAAGTTATCTCTTTTGGAAATGAAAGACAATGTGAGAGAGAAACCCAGAAAATGAGGAGGAATTACAACAAGGTAGCCACGCAAGGCACCGGGACTTGGAGATGATGAAACAGAAGCCCACTTTAGAACAGAGAGCCCTACAAATCTTACAAGTCCCCAGTTTATCAAAGCCAATCCAGGAGGCGAAGCCCCCTCCCCCCTCAGTCATTTCATGCCCTCACGCAGCTTCTCATCTCAGCAGAGAGGTGAAGTTTGAAACCAGATAAATAGCTCATCCCATTTACCGGCAAGTCGAACACCTTCATTTCCCCCGAACATTTGTTCAGTGTAGCTGGGTACCGCTTCATCCAGAATTTGTGCCTTTGCTTGTTTGTAAAATGGGATGTGCAACGGCTACTAAAAATAGCTCCATTGACCCACTTTTTCAATAGGACTCGCTGGCATTGTTAAGCGGGCTAGATCACATCACACAAGACCTTTAATAGAAGCATCCAGTCATCATCTTTTCAGTATAATCTTGAGGTTACGATGACATCACCCACAACATGCTTTTTCTTTATTTAAATGCTCAGCAAGGCCAAGTCTCTGGTTCCAGTTAGTTTGCTGTTAAGGCCATGTATCACTGTGGTTACACTGTCAATGATCTGTTTGAACACGGACAAGACTGCTGTGGAAAGTACTCCTTACCAAAAGCTGCTACCACCAGGCTGTGGTTTGACATCTTTATTGTTTTTATTTTACTTTTTATCAGAATATTAGTGAGCTCCAGTCTCCAGACAGGGGAGCTCTTACAGCAGTGCTTCCCAAACACGGGTGCTTGTGTAGGGGGAACTTCTGAAGTTAGTAGAAAGGTTGTGGAGTGGTTTAACGCATTTGGAAAAAGAGAAATTCACAGAAATATTCCTTAACACGAATATTCATATTCATTTTGTTGTAACAGCTGTGACATCTTAACACCACGCTAGCAGAGATATCATAATATAGTTAGCTCAAAGTAATGATGCAGCTTCTGCCACTTTTAGTAGGAATGCAATCTTGACTACACCAAGCTGAACACTGACTATTCAACAACATAATGTTGTAACAATATCCACTTTTTGTGGTGTTGCTGAACATCCACTTTACTGTAAAATCAATTGAAGTGAACACATTTGGAAGGTGACGGGTGGTGTTGAAGGAGTTTGTCTGATAGGGATGATCTGTACCGTAGGGCCGTGTGTGAGCTGTTTGTTTGACTAGCTTTGTGGCTTGGGAAAGGTCCAGAGCAGTGGAGGGCAGTCAGTGGCATGTATCCAAGATAGTTTGCTGACTTCTCTCTTTACTGAGAAGTCTTTGAACTCCTCTCAGGTGGAGTGATGAATCAAAAGCAACAAAAGGGAGCTCAGTAGATCTTCCAAAAGAAATCAAGGCAGGAGCACGACAAAACAAAGGATAACAAATCCTACATTCGCACTTTTATGATATTCACAGAGCCCATGCAGTACGTGCTGCAGTATATGTATGCTGCTTTTAAAGATCTGCTAAACCCACATTACTATGTACTCATGAATAGTTCTGCAATAGTAAAGACGCTCTGAACTAAACATTTTCTCCAAAGTGAGCTGCAAGTCATCTAATGGAAGCGATGATAAGTGTAAAATCCTGGACAACTCCCCAGACACCTTCTTGTAGATCTGAATCCAGACAGTGCGCTCTGAAGTGCTGCACTTTCATGGGAGAAAAAAGAGGCCTGCTCCTATGGCAACAGAAAATCAGTTAAATGAAGACAAACAGGAGGCCTCTGAACCTCCACCTACGCTCGCACTAAAAAACACAACCTCCTTTCACAAATCCATCAATGTGGTAACTTTGTAGACTCCCTGAATGCTAATGGCTCATAGCATGCACTGCTTAAATAGGTCACGACTGGGAATAATTGTATTAACTGCTGTAAATAGAAATAAACAGGGAAGAGTGAAGAACAGTAATGGCTTGTCGGGATCTATTCAGAGGCTTTCTCAGAAAATGGCGGAGAAGTCTTGAGGGAGGCACTCAGTGTCACAATTCGGCTTTCTGTAAAAACTGCCATCTGCTTAAGAAAGCCAATTATGAAAAGAGAGACGGGAAGGCACAAAAAAACTTCCTTAGGAGTTTAAACCTGATAACATTCTTCAGAAAATGAGCTTTAATGGTGTTCGCTCATATCTGAATAACACACATGATGTGACTTGGGAGCTCTTATTCTACTTTACCTTACATCTCTGACCTATTATACATAATGCATTAAACTGTGATTGAGTGGTCTGTGATTCAGAGTGGGATGTTCGGAGAAAATGAACTGCAAGACTTAGCTATTTAGTGTGGTCAGTCCGGTCCACTGTCTCTCTGTTTTCTGGATCTTCCCTACTATGTTTGAATGTCATGACTGGTCCTGAGACACATTGCCAAGAACAAGTTGTTCCCTCAGCAGCCCACAAATATGTGCAGTGGAGGCTTTTTGCAGTAAAAAACAGCAGGAAGTGGATCAACTCTTCAACCAGCCGAAAGTTAATCCAGCTGGTGAGATGAAACGTGTTTGCAGAACCCTCTCTTGAGCAACATCACCACATGTTCTGTCGCTCTGTGTGTTTGTCCACAGTGTCAAAAGAATTCCTATTAGCAGGTGACTCCTGGTTTCATTGAAAACAAATCTCTTCCTAGCTTGGGAGCTACATTTACTCAACAGCACATTCGCAACGTTTGCTGGTCAAGCTGCTCTACTCCCTCCGGCTGGCGAGAGCAAGGTATTCTTTAAATGTTTGAACAGACAAGCTCCCAAGAAGTCTGGAGGTAAAAATAAAAACATGTGCGTGAGGCTTGAGAGCTCAGAATGCCATCTATTCTTCATCCCTTATCTCCTCTGGGATCCCGGCCTGGGGGCTGATGGTTTTGGAAGCGCATGCACACTTGGCCAAAAACAACAGCCAAATGGCAATATAGAGTATAATCTTGAGGTCGCACCGAGCATGAAAGCACCGTGAGCAGTGTTGTCGATGCAAATCATGACTTACAAAACCTAAACTGCATTCTGAATGTCTCCAAAAAGAACACCATTAATATTCCCGTAATGTAAACTGACAACATTGTTCATTCTCTACTGACAGTGAGATTACAGCAGCATCCACAGACACCGTTTTAACCTTTTAACTTCACTAAAAACAGGCCACGCTTTTGATTCGTTTCTGTTCGAGCACAACCCGACCCATAGCATGTTGATGTTAGCATTTAGCTCAAAGCACCGCAGGCCATAGACTCTAAGTCTGGTTAAAAGATTATTACCATGTTGTTTTTTTTGGGGGGGGTTTCATTAACATTACTTTGTTCAATAAGCCCTTTGAAACTTAACACAAAAATACCATTACTTTTGAAAACAGGCCACATGAAATGAGTGATTTCTGCCACAAACTTCCTGGAAGGAAACCACCTGAAAGGTTCTACCCTTTTTGCTCCTTTGGACACTAACAACAAAAACAGGCACACAGCCATTGCCATCTGTACGGCCATGCCCCCAGCATGACCAACAGCTCACTATTGGTCATGGTAATAAAAAAAAAAAGCAGTGGAGTAATCTGTGTAGTTTTACTACTAGATCAGACTTCTGGCAAAACAGCGCAACAGCTTTGTTGGGCAATGGATCGTCCTCTTGTGGTATTTTTATAAACCACTGCTGACTGTTTTCTTGTGTTTGAATACAAAAGCATTTCCTATACACTTTGGCATGGGCGGGCAGACGTTGCCCCACCCTCTGTGATCCGAGTGAAGTGGTCTTTGTCCACAACTGTTATTGCTATTGTGTATTCCATGACGATATTCAGCTTGGTCAACCAACAGTGGTCGGCTGGTCCACCGTTCCAGACTGAAATAGCTCAACATCTTTTGGATGGATTTCCATGAAATGTTGTACAGACATTCAATGATGCCCAAAGGATGTATCCTAATGAATTGTGTGATCCCCCTGACCTTTTTGTCTAGTGCTACCATAAGGTTCACATTTGTGGTTTTTTAGTAAAATGTGCAGTTAGATGGATTGCCATGAAATGGCCCTTCAGGATGAATTGTAAGCACCGATCCTCTGACCTTTCATCTAGCATCATCAGGTCAAAATGACAATTTGTCAAATACTTTGGTTTATGACCGAATACCTGCTAAAGTAATCACATTACTGTCAGCCTCAGCTGTACTTTGTGTTTATTGCTAATTAGCAAACGTTAGCATGCCCTCCCTCCCCCCACACATTTCCGATGACCGAACTAACTTTCCAAAATCGTATATTCTGCACTTTCACACCATCCACTTGTGATTGGCCAGCTGTGCAGAGGTGAGAAAGTAAGATGGCTCTGAACTTCTCTCTCTAGCTCTCTTTTCTATTTGTGGCACTTGTGTGTGTGTACAACCAAGTGCACCAACACTATGAAGGTATCACGTTCACGTCTCCCTTCTCTATATGACAGTCAACTTTTCACTCCGCCACCAAGCGTTGCCCTTCAGAACAATCATTAACACTTTCATCTTACGAACTAGTTCTGTTCGAGCACAATTCGACCATATAGCATGTTGACGTCAGAATTTAGCTCAAAGCACCACTTGTGACTGTTAGGCATATTCAAAAATTATTACAAATAAAAAACAATGTTGGGGGGGGGTTCATTTTGCTCAGTAAGCCCTCTGAAACTAAACAAAATATACCATTACCTTTAAAAACCTCGTCATAAAGAGGCCACATGATACAAGCAATTTCTGCCACAAACGTCCTAGAAGGAAACCACCTGAAACTGTCTGCCAAATGGTTGAGAAACCCATTAAAGGGTGTATCTAGTTCTGCAGGAAAATCCTCACGCTATATTTAAAAGCTTAGACTGCTAGTTCCTCGCAGTGCCTCTACAGCAGCACCACAGGCCTGTGGAGACATTACTAACTGTGCTCAAGGACCCAACGTCTCCCTTCCTCATATCCTAAACCATCAGGCCGCCCAAACTCTGCCCTGGAGAAAAACATTTGACAGAAACAAAATATAGATCTCTCCAGTTTTTTTAATGTATGCCTGGGGAACATGCGAGATGAAGACACAGTGTGATGGGTGACATGTATAAAACATGAGTGGATTGGGAGAGCAAGGTGAGCACTGCCTTGGAGAAAACACTAAATATAAAGTGTTATGTCTGATTTACCCCTAACCTGTTAATCTGAAGATTTTAAGCTGCTACAGTATATTTCAAATCATTTAAAATACATGTCAGTTGGCTTGCACGCTGCTCACCCTGGTTATATCTTTGTCCTAAGATGCAGAATGAGTTTAGCAAGCAGCCTCTACGTACATCATGTCATCACAGAGAAGTCTTTGTTCTATGGATACAATGGGAAAGCTTTTCAGAAAGGTAGATGCAAATGTGCACTAACACGGGAAGAACATGAAATCCGTGTCAGGATGGATTTTCCCATTAACTGTTTCTGAGAGCAGGAACAGGACATTATCCACATTGTTGGAATCCCACGTCAAGTCTTTGCCACTCAAAGGACATGAGATAAGAGAGCTGACAGCTACACGGGAAAACACATTACTATTTCAGCTGGCATTGCTGCTTCCGTGCTGCTCTGCAACCATTTTGAGTCATCCCTTACTCCTGCTCTTAATTGTTAATGATTTCTTCAAATGGGAGGCTTTATCGCTCATACTTCCCCTTCGCGCAGGGCACCTCATGTAGGTGCCACATTCCAAGATGTAAATCCGAGGATAATCCACAATTTAGGTTTCTGCTGGCAGTGTGCGCGGATGTTATAAGAATGGGAGAGAGTGTCTTGTCTACCATGCAAACCTGATCCACGGACTAGACCTTAAAAATTACTTTTGATCATGTGGTTTTGAATCATTTACCAGTGAGATGGAGAGCAGGCGAAACAATATTAACAAAAGGAAAGGAAATATTAACATTTACTGGCTCCAAAGGGCAGAATTCCACATTCACAACATCCAATATTTTAGATGTTTAATAAATTGTGAATTTAATTGTATTACAGGGGAAGAAGTATTGGACGGCAATCATATGCTTGCAAATTAAGTCGGAAAACAAATTCTGGTTTATGACACAGCGCTTTTCACAGCCATCCTGTGGAGGTCAGTCATAAGTCGGTCTGTTATGTTATCAGCTGTTATGTGTGACTCATAAATCAGCCGGCAGATCAGTCTCTACGTGATATAGGCTACTTGGGGACAAACACAGCATTGACATAAGATGAACAAAGGTTCATCTTAGCTGCTCTGGTGTAAAGCCCACGCTAACCAATATGATGTCGCTGAAAGTGACGTTTTCACTTCCTGTGGCCAATAACATTACCCTGTTGTCTCTTCTACCCAATAGTCCTTGAACACTTTGCAATAGCGAAGAGGCTAACGGCTAAGAGCAAAGCACTATGACTAGGCGATAAATACAACCTATAGCTGGTGATCAAGTGCATTGGGCATTCCGTCACAATATCACTGATGCCACAAAGACTGACATTTAGAAGAAAGTCAGCAGATTAAGGTGATAAGCTGTTATAGAGTTGAAATCAATGCAAAGAGCTAAGCTCCTGATGTTAGTTTATTAAGCACTTCATATCAGCTTCAAATGTCTTTATTGACATGCGAGAGACGTCAGTTGGGCACCTATCATCTGGTGATGACACCTTCTTCAGTGTAATTACCTTGTATAAGTCAAAGAACGACAGGTTGCTAGGAGACTGTTGCAGAAAGAGCCCAAGGAAGGCATTAATGCTGACCTTTAGCAGAGGACAAAGTAAGAAGATGAAAATGATGTATCACTTAGTTCATGCCGTGCGTCAGGGATTTTATAAAAAGCAACATCACAGAAGTCAGTCTTTTTTCATGTCTTTTTTTAACTAAGAAACACACACCATTCACAAACGGTTGAGAATCAATGAAGCAGATTCATGAAGGCTTTAAACCAGAGTGAATATTGTAGGTTACTCTTGGGTACTAACACCAGATGCTTGAATCACTGTTTCCATGACTCATGATATAAACAACACTCCACATGGTGGGTCTAAAGGAAATGTTGATACTAGTGCATTGTCTTTCTGTTTGATTCAACTTCCCTAAACTCTGGTATGGATTTTAAAATCGACACCAGACACGCCGGCCGCTGCTGCAGACCACAAAAACAGCATCATATTTGAAATAGCAGGAGAGCTTCCATCAGTGTTGTGCGTGGGCCCTTTAGCTGAATTGTGTGCAGAATGACTTGTGTGCGGAGACCCACAGTGTGAAAATCTGGTCACATACTGTACCGGAGTAAGTATTCAAATCAGGTCATTCATCTGCGTCGGTGACATGTAGTGATGTGAGGGCGAGCGCCACAGGGTTGCCTGGTGAAACCGCTGTGTTCATGTGAGAAGAAGGGAGTAAACTTTGCTTCACACTCTCTGATGGAGTGATATCCTCCTGAGACCCAGCCATTTCATTTATGTCCTCTGCAGTGGACATTGATTTTTGGACTACATCTTTTGTGGTTGAATATTTCACTTATATTCAGGTGGCCGATGTTATGCAAACACATTTACTTTGGTAGAATTAATTCCAACAGCTAATCTTCCACATCGCAGTATTGAACCGCATCCAGCGGAGACTCCAGGAAGTCTCTGCCAATTTTTACATTTTCATTTGTACATTTTGCACAAACACGTTATAACATGTTTATTAGTGAGCTTTAGAGGTGCTGGTAGGCAGATTTTGTTTATCTTTGGACAGAGCTAGGCTAGCTGTTTCCCCCCGCTTCCAGTGTTTATGCTAAGCTAATTGGCAACTGGCTTGTAATGCACAGACATGAGAGTGGTATCAATCTTCTCATCTAACTCGGCAAAAAAGCGAATTAGAACATTTCCCAACATGTCAAACTATTCCTTTAATGGGCCTAAATTGTCGCCGTTCTCAGGTTACACATAAATAGATCTCTGAAATTCCAACTGAGCTGAGAAAAGTAGCCAAGCTTTAGGTGGAACAAACAAACCTTTCTGACAGCCCCAAAGTGTTGTGAAATGGTTTTTCTGCAGAGAGGTACAATATGAAAGTAGGGAATACATGGTTCTCAACTGACAGCAACAACATGTAATTAAGATATTAATTATGCTTTCAAATTATCTCTAAACTTGTAGTGAGTGGCCAAAAAACAGAGCAAAAAAACAATAGTAATAGCAGAAAATTGGGTAGACAGACCTTAATTGTGAGCCAACAATTATTACAGATGAACTCACAATTAGTTCATAATTACAAACGATTAAGTAAAATAATAATTAACAAATTATATCTCAAGAGCAATAATTAAGGTATTAAATTAGGTGTTGCATGAGATTTTACTAAACACTGAGCTAAGTATGAAGTCAACATTTTAGCTCATCGTCACATAAGTTTCTAATGTGTCATAAATGTATTTATATAAAAACATGCAGTCATACCTTTTTTAAATATGGGTTGCACGCATGGTCGTGATAAACCATTCATGGAGTGAAAACGAGGCTGCCAAACTGTGTTTTTAAATGTGAGCAAGTCATTTTACAACTGACCACGTCACCTGGTTAGAGCATCCACAACATGATGCTTTCAGTTTCTGAGAAAACGATGAGCTGAGAAGCTGAGAAGTAGAGAATTGTGGCACATTCACAGAACAGCTAAGGCCTTGGAGACATAGTCAATAATGTTGATTACGCCATAAAACACAGAGGAAGAAGGAAAGAAAGAAAACAGTCCCACACCATGAAAAGCTCAAAGAAATAAAGAACAACTTTTTGCTTGATTTATTTCTTCCTTCCTTGATTCCTGTTTGCACACAAAGAGAAAACTATTAGATATCTATACTGTGGTAAGAACATGTTATACCTGTCATTGTCCAATACTTATTATTGTTATTGATATTTTATTGCACTCAACCATCACTGGAAAGGCTGACAATGTTTCTGCAGCTCCAGCGCTCAACAACAAAGGAAAACTGTAAAAATTGAATTACAAATTTCAGAAAAAAAAGAGCTCTTTTCTGTGGCAGTAGCATTGTGTTGATACCTTGTCACTTAATCCACTCTGTGAAGTGAATGTACTCAGTCACGATGCACACAACCTGCGACATTCAGCTGTTTATACACAAATGTTGGCGTGGTAATCCACAAAATCCTCACCAAATCCCCTTAATCACAGCTGGTTGATCCTGAACAAAACCTTGTTAGTCTAAATCGCTCACTCAGGAGGCGTTTGGTAAACTGGAGACTTCAGCCTGAGAGAGGATGCAGGAACAAGCGGCAGCTGCAAGTGTCAGGCAGAGTCCAATCATCATTTTAGTCTAACACTACGTCCAGACAAATGCCGAATGCTACTGTCAGCATGCTAACATTTGCTAGTTAGCACTAAACACAAAGTACACCTGAGGCTGATGGGAATCTAAGTAGTTTTGCAGGTATTTGGCCATAAACCAAAGAAAGATTTTGACCAGAGCTGTTACAGATCATCTTGCGGGGAACATGAATATGAGTATCAGATTTCCAATCCGATATCAATCCATCCGATAGATGGTGAGACATTTCACTTAAACCACCCACTTTCAACCTCATGGTGGTGCTAGACAAAAAGTCAGGAACTCACCAAAGTCATTCTGATACATCATCTGGGAACCATGAATGTCTGCGCAAAGTCTGTGGCAGTCCACCATGTATATGTTGAAATACTTACCTGGATAAGTGAGAACTTTAAACTGCTGGTGGCGCTACATAGAACATGTTAGAGGTCACTAAAGTCGGTAGGATTCATCCTCTGGGCACCACAAATGTCTGGACCACATTTCATGGCAATTAATCTAATATTTGTTCTCAATCTGGACCAAAGTAGTGAACCGACTGAGCGACATCCATACAGCCATTGAACTAGCATGACTAAAAACTACAAGATTCAGGCAAAATCAAAACACTGCTTAAGTTGTGCATCCTGCCAAGCGAAAAGGTCAAATAATACATACAGCTCGTCATCTGACTGTGCAACACATTGCATAAGGCTATTAGTTCAACAAAACCATAGAAAGAAGGCATCAAGAACAGCATGTGAACTTTATGACAGAGGAGAGGTGCAGGAGTTCAGGCATCTGAAGCCTCTCCTCCTGTAAATCGAGCCAAAGAGGCGGAGTTGGATTAGTTTGGAGTGTCTGGGCAAAACAGTGATGGGGGAGGGAGGGGCGACAAGTTTGATGTGAATAATTTATCACTGATGTTTCCACTTCCTTTGTTCTACGTCCAAAGGATCTGGGTTTTAAGTTTTAATAGCATTTGTGGCTGGACTTATTATGTGTGATCAAATAATTCTCAGTCCTGGGATTAAAAAAAACAAAAACGATTCTCTCCTTCCTTTTTTTTTCAGTAATGTAAGTAATTGAGGCCACATGGGTAAAGACCATTTCTCTCTACCCTTCACACTCTGATTTTGAGATCGCAAAACATACAGATGTGTCTCTGGTATTTCGCTGACTACGCGCTCATCAAAGCTGATCAATCATTCATTGAGTTAAACATTTACTCTGGTAAAAGTCCACATTATGAAGCCTAACTGGAAACAACACATGAATCCAGTAAGACAGAAAGTTACTTGTTAATTCTTAATCCTTTGCTGAATGCTGTGGGGTGGAAGGAGTGCGACCAAGCAAGATACTGCTAATCCACCCTTATGCAATCTTCACTCACAGTCTCTGTATATATTATATTTTAAAACCCATTTAAATGCAACAATGACATTGGCTGCAGAGGTTTACACTACAAAGATAGAATAGGGTTTTCTATAGTTAAAAGAAAAAAAGATCTTAGCATGGGAGCTGGCATTTGAGATAATTTTATAAACTGATGTTATCTTGTTTAAGTGTAATCATCACACGGGCGATACTTTAAGAGAGAAATTCAAATACAAAAAAATGAAGCTGAAGTGATCAAGAGGCGTCTCATTTCATCATCCGGGGTTAACTCTGTGATGTCTGGAGTTTCCATTTGGATCCTGCACTTGAGGGAATTCAGGCACCTCAAAACGCACATTTATTAAAAGCTCATGAGCTAATTATACGACCTCTTCTGAAGAAAAAAAAAGTAAATTGAAAGCACTTGAAATTGCCTTATTTCCAGAGCTTTGACATCATTGTGAAGGATCAGTTTACGTCAATAAAAATGAACCGTTTTTACTGTTGCCCTCTGAAAACGAAACGTCTCCTTTGACAACGGGTGTAATGTGAAGAGGCTGATGACCGGATCTGAAGTATCAGTTCAGGTATCATTGGTTATCACAGCACCTGCTGCCTACATCAGTGATTCCCAACCAGGGGTACTTCTGGAGTTTCCAGGGGGTAGCCTACATGCAGAAATTGAGAAATGTATTGTCGAACGAACCAGTATAGAGCATAAAAACTAAAAGTAATTGATAGATAGGTTGTCCAGCCTCTGCCACTCCAAATGGTATTAGTAAGAATGCAAACTTGACCAAACCAACAAAAACATTGAAAATTCTTATTGTGACAGCATCCACATTAAAATCAATTGAAATGAGCACATTTGGAACATGACGAGTGGCGGTGATGAAGGGATGGCAGGGATGTGGGGGTACGGTTCATCAAGGCGAACGCAGCTGGGAACCACCGGCCTACCACAGTACCAGAATCTTTCCACACACATGAAAATGTTCTTGTTTGCACTATAACGCATTCCCGTTTGTAAGCATAAGACGCAGCAGCCTGGTTCACATGGAAACACTTGGCTCTTTATCTATTAAAATCTTCTCTGTGGAGGTTCAGGTGTAATTGGTAGTACTCAACAATCCCACCAACTGTCAAGGAAACAAGAAAGTGGTATTCATTTGGCACCCACTGCTCCAGCATTCAGATATCCTCAGCCGGCTTAATCAGTCGGCCTGCTTTAGTGTGAGAATGAAAGTTCACACTGAAACACAAGGTTTTGCATTAAATCCGCGGACGACTCTCTGCCTCTTACCCCTAGGTCAAGAGGTGACAGCTCAAAGAGCGCCTTAAATCATGAGAACTGCTTTACCTTTCAGTGGAGCTGCAGAGACGCACCTACACTAAGTCAGTAAAGTCTGTGGATTTATCCGATCTGAACGCTTCCCCTGCGTTGCATATAAATCAGCCATCTCTGGGTTCGACTCGGCGGGTGCAGTGTGAGCGTGACAGCCAGAGTGTGGCAAGAGGGGTGAGACACAAAGGGCAACAAGCAGCACTTTTTGTAGCATAAAGCATATACATTGTGAATTAAACAAATGGCCCAGGTTCACACCTCTGATATCATGTTGGAGTTCAATTCAATTTCAATTCAATTTTATTTATATAGCGCTATATCATAACAGAGTTATCTCATAGCACTTGAATGTCAGTTGGAGTAATAAGAACAAAATCCTCTGATACCCAGTTACAATCAAGTTCAAACTCAGTGCTGTTTACTGTAACGGTCCTTGGCTGATGTCTGAAGGTCAGCTTCAATCTGCTTTGCGGTTTTAGGGGGACGCAGGAACATCAAGGTCTTTGGAGTTGGTTTAGGACTTGTAGCCTTGAGGTTGTCCATGCTTGGCTACAATCTTCTGTCTGACCTCCTCAGACAATCCTCTGCTGTTTTTTGTTTTTTTTATGCCTTCATGCTCATCGTGTCACATGCAGTGACACAAAACAGCAGAATGAGTACTTTGCTCCATTTAAACTGACTGAATGAGCGATTATTAGATTGCAGGTGAGTTCAAGGTGTGTCACCTTCTTGAAATGCAATTATTTCTCAAAAGGTGCCAGGATAGTGTACATTTCTTTCTGTGTGGAATAAGCTAGCATTCAGTTTTTTTCCTTCAGATTTCTCTGTGAGCGTCATACAACTGTAACTAAGTAACCGATACTGGAGCTTCTCTAATGAATCTCAGTTATGAAGGGACTCCCTTTGAGAAAGCACAGCAATTCAAAGAGGTGCTATCGGCGTAGTCCCACGTGTCCAATGAGGAGAGACGATTTTGTGTTATTTCATGAAAGATTTTTGGAAAGGCGTAGTGACACTTCTCTCAAAACAAATGAATCGCAGTAATTAGCAGCACTACAGTAGCACACGGTTTTATCCAGCTGAACCAAAGCTTTGACTATCAGTGGCAGTTTAACAAGTGTTCACACCGCAGCTCTCATGCCCCGCGCTTAATCAATTACCATTCATTTATTCATCTCTGCCAGGCGGTAGATAGTGGGGTATAGTGATAACATAGTGTGACACCATGACCAATGTGGCTCCCCGATTGCTGCTGGTTCTTATGGAAATGATAGTCACATGGGTACAGGCTAGTTACGCACCACCTTCACACCATGGACAGCAGCAGCAGCCCCCCCCCCTCGATACTCAAGAAACAGAACATGGAGGCGTTCAGGCCAGCAGCTAGCGTGGTTTACAAATGACACCGTTTCATACTGACAGTACACTTTGGTGACTTGACGAACATAATTGCACTTCTGAAGGTACAAATGGTGCAAAAAGACTTAAATGATCTTAAACAGGTCACATTAGATATTTCACTTTCGACCAATTGGTGAAGCATATTTATTCCTGGCTAATTTAGCACAATATCATGAAAATATATAAAAGGTTAGTAAAATAGTTTTAACTATTGCTGTAAGGATGAAAACACGATGATTTCACAACGTATTTTATTATGGGATAAAAATCTTTTTAATACTGAAAATGACATTTGGTGCATATTATGAAATGATAATGTTTTAACACAGAGAACAACAATCTGGAGTGCCGTAGTCCCCGGTAGCAGAACACAGTTCCATCAACCAGCCTGAATGCTTGTAGAACACAGAGTGTCCGCCAGAGGTAAGATTTTCATTTTACATGATTGCAGTTGTTTAAGAGACTCTGCATAGATAATGGCACATAAAATGTTTATTGTTCATTTGTGAATGAGTCATGCAACATTCAGACTTTTGCATCAGTCTGTAATGGGGCACATTAACGTTGGAAAAAAGTTTGCCTCCTGAGTCCACAGCACCGATACAGTCTGTTACAGCTTTAGACCTACGTTACGTTATTACTTTAAGTTGCAGTTTCCCTTCTCTTTATAAAAGCAGTGAATCAGAAATGTTCAGATGTATATATAATCTACAAACGGATATTGCCGGTGCCCCTGAACTCTGTGGGCACCTTGGCCCGTCCTTGGATGCTCAGACAGCTGTAGAACAAGAAACGGCACTAATAAGGCTTTCATACAACGTGCACGCTTGCATGGCTTGGATTTGTGTCTCAGAGTGATCCGCAGAAGTTCTACCAAGAGCAACACTGACTCGGTGATTACATCACTGCCTTTAGCCAACTCAAGGACGCACAAAATCAATGCTCCTGATGTAAATGCTGAGCGGGAATTCACTTTAAAGCTAATGGCATTAAGCTCAGAGCACCGCAATATGGGCCCACATTGTAATGTTATGCAAATCTGGCCATATGACAGCTTCATTTAAATCGGGAGTGCGTGAGATTATGCACGATAGTGGCCCATTCTGCTCCCTCGTGCTCATCTCTGCTTCCCGGTAAATAATTCAGGCTGTAATTCTTCGTATTAGAGGAAGACATTCAAAATGCCGAAGCAGGCCCCCGGAGACTTGACGCTGGAATTTTTATGCAGAGGAAGAAATTGGAGGGTACATCATGTTGGCTGGAGGGCCCATCACTCATCAATTTGTTTGTAAACACCAGATTTAAGTGCAGTAAAGCAAGTCCTCGGCTAAACTGCTGGAGGGCTTCTCTCTCTCTCTCTCTCTGAGACACACACACACACACACACACACACGAGCAGGAGCAGCATCGCCTCCAGCATATTTAGGAAAGAATTACTAGGAAATCTCCACGTTGCTGCCACGCCAAAATCTTCAGTCTACTAGCAGGGAAGTAAGGGGGTGAGTACGTGCGCTCCAGTTCAGGGTTCATGTCAGAGGCTGGAGAGCAGTGAGCTGATGATATAAGAACTGTATTCACTGTAAGAGTCATGGCGGCTGTGGATGAATATGCAGCACACAAGTACAGAGGACAAACGGAGAGGGTTATACAGTAAAAAAAAAAATGAAAAAGAAAATACTTTCAGGAGGTCTTCAAATTATTCTAGCAACTACATCAAGCTGTAAGAGTACTTCATAGCCGAGTACATTTGCTGATCGTGGCCACAAGAATAACATTTAGAAAAAAATCTCTGTGTAATTAAACTGTTGTCCCAGATGTACACTCGAAAGACTATTGCAAGTGTAGGATTTCTATTAGGCAGGTGATTCCAATTCGTCTAAAGAGCGGTTGGGGACTTGCAGCAGGGGACAGGAGGAAATGAATGGGAGCTGTGTAAGCACGGGGCATTTGCTGCCACTGAAGGGCTTTTAAATGACTCTTGAAGAGAGTGAAGTGGCCCTGGGTTGCACTTGTGCGCTGCTCAGGAGGTCGCCGGGAGGTGTCAGAGGAGCATGAGAAGACAGAGAGGGGGAGATCTCATTACCTGGGCAATCCGACGGACCAGAAGCCAAAGTGTTAACCAGCCACCGGCGGGAGGCCATTTTAATATTCTCTTTTTTTCTATACGACTCAACAAAATACTGCAAAGGCCCTAAATGCAAACATGGACATAGAGACGCGATGCTATTGCAAAGCTTTTATTGAGGAAAGAAAAAAACAACAACAACAACAGTCGATTACATGCCCCTTCCAAAGATCAAGAACAGGTCAGATGCGTTACTCTAACAACAAAGAGTCACACGTTTAATGCTGCTGCAGCCTGAAGCACTGAGCCCGATGGAAAACAACTATTATTGTATGGATTCAGAGTTGGCTCACTCAAAGGGATCCTCTTCATTTACATTGGCAAAGACAAGCAAACATGCAAACTGTTTGAGCGGGCGAACTAAAAACACACAGCAACAATATAGTGACTCAATACTGCTCAGCCAAAGGCACTTTGACGAACATGGGTAGAACAAAGACAGCAGACAACACAGACGCACTGAACAAATAAAAAAAAGAAGAAAGAAACGGCCTTTTATTCTTTAAACTTGTAGCTTCAATCTTTTGGAGAAGATCCGTGTCAGATATGCTCCCACAAAGCTGTGCGATGTGTCC
Organism: Gadopsis marmoratus; assembly: GCA_036023855.1. Lineage (NCBI taxonomy): Eukaryota > Metazoa > Chordata > Actinopteri > Centrarchiformes > Percichthyidae > Gadopsis > Gadopsis marmoratus. Next base: position 28,542 of record JAVQJF010046766.1, read on the forward strand.
ACACACTGTCCATACAAATACCGTAAACGGGAGGCTTTAATGCAGCTTTCCATGGCACACCAACACCCTACCGCAGAGGTTCGGTGGACCAGCCTGGAAAACAAGTGCTAATAAGTCAATAATAAAATATTTTGATGAGTATACGACTATCAGTATAACGTTTTCAAATTTTGCAGAGTAGTTTGCAGACCTATAACTTAAAATGGCACTTACCAAGTTATTTCCCATGTTAAAAATATTGACACGTAAAAATCTGGCGCAACTGTAACAATGGCGCTTTTATCACAGGGAATCACTGATTCCACAGCAGTAAGAGAAGAGGGCCCACTTTCTGCAAAGTCGTGAAGCACATTTTCACATAGATGTTGTTTGTAGCTCACAGTTGCTGTACGCTCCCTCACACCGTCACTGGGTTAAACGCAGAACTAGAATGATTCAGCTGTGCAATGGTCATGCCTGAAAGTGCAGCAAATGTTCCTACTTCATATTGCTACAGTATTGCAATGACATGTTTTCCTGTAGAGTAACATCCAGAGGCGGATCTGAATAATGGAAACCAAACTTCAGAGCTAGCACTGGTTTTGGAGACAACTGGCTAGGGAAAGCACCTGATTTAGAATTTTAAATGAGCATCACTGTACCACTTTTGATCCAATACTGTCTTTATATTGGCAGACTGTAGGTTTTTTTAGTCTCTGCCTGTTAACATGACCAGATGTAAGGTTCTGCTGTGTAATTATGCCAGCAGGTCAGAGGACCTTGTATCGACCTTTAACAGACAGCCAGCACGAGATGCTGACTTAGCCGGACCACCGGCAACATCTGTGAGCTGAAACCTGGCAACACGTGTGACAAAATGACATATGAAGTGTTTTTATGAAGTTTTTTGCCCTCCGTTATCTAACAACCACTGGTAATCCGATGACTCGCCGAGTCGAGTGTCGAATGGTCAAAGTGAGGGATCTACGCATGTAGCTGGTGTGATATACTCACAGCAGAGAAAACAAGGTGAATAAATGTCTTCTGTAACTAGAGAGACGCACAGATTTGAATGTTTTTTCTCCGACAGCTTGATTTATTCTAAAACAGTTTTCTCTACTTTTATGTAGAAAAAGGGTCCTAGCAAAAGTCTAATGAATGTTACTATTACTAAATTACTATTCAATGGCTTTTCTTTATTAATAGACTCATTAGCACAGGTTTTTTTCACAATGTGGCACATTGCCACAGTCAACTTGATCACAAAGACTCGTAACCAGACGTACTGATTACAGTACATACAGTATATAGAGAGGTTTTGTTTGTATAATAACTTTCTGATATCCAAATGGCGCCAAACACCACTTCTTAATATGCGAGGAAAACAGTAAAGAGAAGAGAAGAGAAACCAATGAAATGAATTGCTTTGTTCATAATTTATCCATCCACATGCACAAGATATCTGTAATCAGGGCGTAGAAATACTCTGTCTTACATTATGTGGATGACTGTAAACCAATTAAACTAATAAATATGCAAACCAGAACTTTTTAATTACATTGTCTTTGTTGTTTAAAGGTACCCTGTTGAAGTTTCTTGGGGAGTTTTCATTAAGTGTTTCTCACCAGAACAAAGCGTGTTGAATTCATTTCCTTTATCGTCAAACATCAGCAAAGCCAATTTTTTGTACTTGCTTATACTTTAATGTGCGCATTGTTTACATCCATATTTGGGACCTTCGTCACTGCGTTTGGAGGCACATTGCTACGCTTCTTTGCATGTTGCTGCCACCAACTGCCTATCAGCAGAATAGCGCGAAACCAGTTGAAAAAAATGTGCATCGTCACCAACGTGTTCGGTGACGCCTACAGCCATGGAGAGATTATAAGACAATGGGCCCTTGACATGTAAAAGGGCCCCCATCCCTCTTGCACAGAAGCAAGACAAAATGTTTTCAGTGAGTAGTCTTTGTAGTAATCTTGCGTCAGTGGTTGTTTTGCACTTCTTATAGTCATTTTGCGTCTCTTTGTGGTCGATTGATTGAAACTAACAAGCCAGTTGGATCACCTTTATACGGTAGAGGGTGGCCAATCATTTCAGGGGAGGGGCCTGTGTCTATCGCGACCCCTTTGGCTCCGTCTCTGCATATGGGTCCATGTGCGCATGCAAGACTCAAACATAAAGGGAACCCGCTCATAAAAACATTGCTACTAGTGGTCAAAAACCTCAACAGGGTACCTTTAATTCACCATCATCAAATGTCTTACAACTCATGTTACACTAGTAATTATATTGAAGCAACTCCCAAATCAAACAGTTAAACTACTGGTCAATGACTTTTAGATGGACCAAATAATAAAGTAATTTTGGGAAACTCTCATGGTCCCTTCTTCACCCATCAACTTTAAACAAACACTAAACATAAAAGTGTCAATGGTACAATCAATACTGACATACAGCACAGTGACACACAAAGTCACACAGTACCAACAGCATAGTTTGACTAAAGGATTACTATAAGGACACTTATGCTGGAATCTGTACAGGTAAAATATTTCCTTATTCATAAAATTTCTTATAAAGTGTCGATGCAATTAACATTAAAAATTGCATAGCCATCTCAAATCCGTTATCTCTACCTGACTGCTTACGCTACAATCACTAATCTAATCTAAGTAATTGTAAATAAGAGAAAAAGATACATATTTATCTGCTCAAAAACTGTAATTAAACTCAAATATAAGGCTGTATCTATGAATGGAATGTCATGATTGTACTGTTCAGGCCATCCATCCATCCATCCATTTTCCACCGCTTATCCGCCGCATAAGCCAACAGACATCAGGCCAACAGACAATAATCTATTGTATACATAAAAGCGAATTTGATTGGAAAGTACAAAGACAATATTAGGCTAAAAAGGGAATTGCATTCAACAGGTGTGAGGATTTTGTCTTTGACACTGAGAATTACCACTTGCTATTCCTGTGGTCAATCAATACCATGTGTGTAATGTTTCATATAGTAGTACACGGTAAATAATGGCAAATTAAAGTCTTTGGTGTTCAGTTATGCAGAACTGTTTTACAATAACGAGCTTCATTGTGTAATTGCATTCCTATTTATGTACCGTCTGTGGATTTGCATACATGGTTGTATTCAAGCCCAAATATTGTGTATGTGAAGCCTGGCTAGAACACGCCCGTTTAAGATGATTATGACATGAGATAATAACACTGAGTGACGATGTATATTGTAACTGTTAAGTAAGTGGTGGATTTGGAGAGAGTTTGACATTTTGGGAAATACGCTTATTTATTTTCTTGTTCAGACTTATTTGTGTAATGACACGGTCCAAATATGGCTACATCTTTAGCTTAGCACAAAGACTGGAAACAGGGGGAAACAGCTAGCTTGGCTCTGTCCAAAACTGGCTACCAGCACCTCTAAAGCTCACAAAGGTAACATGTTATATCTTATGTTGCGGGCTTTATCTTGGCTAGCAGCCCATAACCTCCCATAAAAATGAGACACAACATGTTAATTAGTGAGCTTTAAGGATACAGTTATGTGACACCTTTTCAGGCTAGCGGTTTCCAGTTTTTATGCTATGCTATACTAAGCGTATTTTCCAAAATGTTTTTCATTACTTTGCAATTCCTTTAACAACAACAACAACACAGTTAAAAAACACACAGCCTCTTCTGATGTGATTGTACCGAGATTATAGATATATGTATGCAGGTGAACATGTGATGCTATTTCTTGTTACTGAAAGTGAATATATATATGTATGTATAGAGGGATATACAGTATGTGCATATGCTGAGGAATGTAAGCGATATGTTTGCGAGAGAAAGAAAGAGAGCGAGCGTTGTGTTATCACAGTGGAGGTGACCGGGCGGCGGGCTGTTCAGAGGTCAGTGGTGGCCTTGGCGGTGAGGGCCTGGATGCGGCTGGTGTTACAGTTTTTGCAGAGGATGTGTCCGTCCAGAGGGTAGCAGCCCTGGTTATCCCCCTCTGAGAGCAGGGAGCCACAGTCCTGCAGGACACAGATACTCTGTTAGTCCACACAAACGGAGTCATTAGCCCCTAAATGAGACATTTACTGCTGTGTGAAGCTACAGGATGCTCTCTGCAGAAAAGCCTGGGAGGCTGAAGCCAGTGTTGGTTTTCTACCAGTTTCTAACTATATATCGCAACCCCTCTGTGCACAAGTAAAAGATTATTATTTTTTAGCCATGCTAGCAGCGTAGGTGTAGGTATGGCCATATTAATCTATTGGACAGCTCGTCGTGAAATTTGGTACATAGTTCACGCCTCCCTCTGGATAAATTGTAAAAACTTTGGTCATCCATTAAATTTTAATCTAGTGGCATCATGATGATGTTGAACACTTTGGTTTATGACCAAATACGTGCAAAACCAATGACATGTCCCAAGCTGATCCTAAGGATCGGTATCAGGGCCGATCCAGGCATATTATAATGGATCGTGTCAAGTAAAATAAAGCCGATCAACATCCGATCCGGTCTTTGCTGAACTGTGTTTGTCCATGTGAGCCTGCGAGTGTTTGAGTGTGTCGAGTGTCTTTACAACAGCCGGGCTCTACAGTGAGAGCACTTTGCTTTATGTGCAGGTGAAAATTAGTGTGAATGTAAAAAGTTATTTGGTCGCACCTACATTTAGGTAAATATATTTATTAAACGTTTACAGACTCAACATGTTCTTGAACAATATCTATCCATCTGCCTTTTCTCTACTTTAGCTCTTTGCATACTTTGTCCCCAAAAGGACAAGTAACAGTGTTATCCTCCTCTGCTCTCTGGCGTTTACTTAATAATGCCTGACGAAGATCTCTTAAATCGAAACGCCGCTTTATTAAAGTACAGTGTGAGTCTTTCATCGGACTCCAGTCAGTCTTGTTATTTTGATCAAGCACCTGTAAGGACGTTTGGGAGTTTTAACAGGGTAACAACCACACAACCCATGCTGATAATTTCTCACACACACACACAGACAAGCACAGATACACACATTGCTTTGGCATTATATTCTCATTGCATGTGACAATGTCTCCCTGGTGACAGAATTCTTCTCTTGCTGAGCCCCTTCAGCTGAACTGATCTGCTTTGCTTTCCTTTGACCTTTATGTCTGCCAAACACTCTGTGTACTCACACTGGCACGGCTCTTTGACAATGTGACACGTCATTTCTCTTTTAGCTGGGCACGTAATGTCTCAGCGCCGCTTATCAGCCGGCGAGCGGCGGCTGACAGATTGGTTACTATGCAAGTCCGTGAACTTTGCGGGGGAGAGATGGAAAGCTATTTCAAGGCAGGTAAGAGGGGGATGATTCAGTCGTCTCACTGGAAAGGTGACTTGGGGGACGGGCGTGTGCATTGTGCAGTATATCTTCACACTGTAATGACGGTCGCCTGGAGATGTGCAACATGGTACCTAACCACCACTGCTATCTATAGGACGGCTCACCTAGCAGACACACATACCTCACAGCGGTAACACTGCACGTGGAAGTCGCGGTCCAGGGCCACAATACGGACGGTCTCCTCTTGGCCCGGTGCTGGCATTATAGGCTCAGAACACACACAGCAGCGTGGAGCAAACTTCCTGTGAAAGAGAACCACAAATACCAGAACTTAGCTCTGAACAACAGGAGCGATGTGACCTCCACATACACACTCTGGAACAAGTTATTTGTAAGACGTTTAGTGATTAATCCCTTTTCACTATTTTGCATAGTGGTGCAAAAAGAACAATTCTACGTGTAATCTGTGCGCACGGTTTTGTAACCCGCGCCCTCGGAATTCGCAATCTGTGCGCACGTTTGCAGTTTTTCTACACGGCAGCAAACGGAGCGGACCATTACACGTGCATGCATTCGGCTTTCGCTTTTCACTTGAAAACCAACATTAATGAGCGGCAAGCAGCCAGCTTGCTAACATCATGTTAACAGTTAGCCACCTTCCGAACCTTTCACTTTTATTTCGGTTAAATAATTATGCATTTATTTAGCCTTTTACCGGCTTTTGGGTCAAGCATCGAAAATTAACATTAGTTGCCTCCCAATGCTCGTTAACCAAGCCTTGTGTCAGCACGGCAGCTCTGACTGGGCAGTAGAATAGAATAGAAGTTATATTTTTATTATATTACCAGGGGACCTCATGTGATTTAGAAATTATCCCCCTTCGCACGGGATAAGCAAAGTCTGTATAGAGTGGCATGGGGAAATGCATACATGTGTGTTACGGTCCGCTCCATTTGCTGCTGTATAGAAAAAAAACGCAAACAAATTACAAAACTGATTACAAAACTGTGACCCCAGAGGGGCTCCGCTCCGTACAATCCCCTCATGACCCCTCAGATTTATCTTGTGACCCCCTGTGAGGGTCCCAACCCCAAGTTCGGGAACCACCGGACTACTCCATCTATCGACTAATTGTTTCAGTTCTTCAGCAAAAATAAGATATATTATAAAGAACAATAGTGGTTACACATTTTAAAACAGTTATTTAAATAAAGGAAAAGGTACCACTTGTGCATTTCCTTTTATTATTTATTCACTCAGCCACCGAGGTGGCAACAAAAGCTAAATGTGCCCTTCTCTGAAATAATTCATATAAATAAAATATTTGAGGTTAAACATAGCAGGACTTTTACAAATATCATAACCGACTCTCACAGTACTTTCAAGCCTTCACATCAGTAACTGGAAATGCCTTCAACAGGAAGAGGTCTATCTAACAATAGGATCAATGAGGATATGAAAAGCACGCTGAGATTTCAGGTCCTGTCAGATGGCTGAAGGCGGGGTGGACACTTCTTTATCACATGCTGACTGAAAGCCTGGGAATCAGGAAGTGAAGCGGGTGTGCGGCATAGGGGGACCCACAGCCGTACAGAATTAGCCAGAGAAAAGACTCAGGCCCGGCGCGACTATTCCTCGATACAAAGAGCTGTGCTGCTGAGGTCACACTTGTCATGTGGAGTTAAACAACAGCCCAGTGCAGCTACTCCACAAAGCAAAGCTGTGTGCTCACACCAAGAGCCAGCTGTTTACTTCTGTTTCCCTTCTGGTCACTGAGCAAGGGAGCATTTCTGGTAAGGCAGTGCTTATGCAATCCGTGGATTGTGACACAATGACAGGAATTTCCTATTATAACCATGTCTAGCTGCATCTCATAAGGTCACTGGGCTTATGACACGGCCGGCAGTATATATGATATATATGATCCAGTATTGATAAGGGTTAAATATAGCTGATTATCTTTAGGTAGGTGAAGGATTTTAAAGCAGCGTTAGTTGACTCTAGCCGTTTGGAGGCAGTGGAACAAGCTGTAAACAAAACACTGTCATATTATCAACTTACAGAGTTGTTCTCTGGTTTTAGTAAACTGTTTATATTTATATGTCTGCTAGACATGGATCAACATTTGCAATATCTGGCTCTTTAGCTGCTAAATGCTGCAATATGTTCGCCAGCTAGTTTAAAGCTAATTTAGTAGCATACCAAACCATAAAACCAAAACAATGCGACGAAAGAGGCCAAAACATTATGAAGAGCTGCGAAGAACTGCAGAGTTTGGTGATGATTCTCTGTGGGTTCGCCACTATAAGCACACGTTACATCAAGTAATTTCATCCACAATATTTGTTTAAAATCTGATGAAAAACCTAAACTGCATACTTGTGAAAATCCTCGATGCAGTGGATGTGGTTGGAAGCGTCCACGGTGAAAGGGATCCCGTCCAGGCTGCGGTGGCACACCACGCAGGTGAAGCAGTGAGGGTGGTAGGCTTTCCCTGTAGCCCGCAGGATGCGCTCCATGATGGGCTGACTGCAGATGTTGCAGGTCTCAAGGGTGTTCTGTGGACGCAAACACCCACGTGATTACACAACAAACCTGGTGATGAATGTAGTGATTCTAATAAATCATTTCCAAAGACCCCTTGAGCACCTGTTTACAATTAGCACTTCGCCGACAAATTTTAACCAGCATGACAAAACGGGAGAAAAAAGGTTTTTTCTCCAGTTTTGAGTTGGTGATTTTTAACATCCCGTTGCCAGTGTTACACTTCAGGTGGCCCGGCTCCCATTCGTGCCCGTGCAACAAATATAAATTCACACTCGGGACCTTTAGCGCTGCTGTCCTCAAATGCCTCGGAAGCTGAAGGAATCTGATTAGCACTCCTTTCCAAACACAAACAGCCATTTTTCAGCTGCCCTCTCCCACACTCCATCCTCCCATGTGCAAGAGTGCGAGCAGTAAATATTTCCACTTTGTGATGACTACAGGTTTTCTGCAGCCAGGCGACTGGGCAAGCAGCCCACGGAGGGACGTGGCGGCCGCCTGCCTCTGACTTATCTGTGGCATCTCTCTTCTTAATATCTGCCGGGAGACGCCATTTGTTATTTCAATATTTCATAAATAACGACTGCCTTTCTAAACAGCTACGCAATTACGGTGGGATGGATATATCATGTGAGAGTGATCAATGTGTGGCCTGATGTGGCTGTGTGCGAGCTGATGGGCCCCGCTGTCGCTGCCTCTCGCTCAGGCATTTCCTGGATCTGTGTCTCTCTCTCTCTCTCTCTCCGTTCTGCCCCCCTTTTTCTGCGCTTGGCTGGGCTAAAGAGTGCACGGTTCAGCTGTTCCCATTGGCTCCCACTGTAGCAGCAAGCTGCCTCAGTGTTTCCAAACACAGCTCCGGGTGTGTAGCAACACTGCGCTGCGTCATCGGCTGCCTCCCAGACGCACCGCCGGGCCCTGCCGTTTAAAAGTACACTTCTGTGACCGCTCGGCCGAGGTGAACTGCCGACCATCCCCTGTCCGGCCGCGGAGCACGTGCAGTGACATTTATAGTCTGTATGCTAATGAGCAGGGCGGCTTTACACGAAGAGGTTCATTGAAGCTACAACGTTAAAGTGCTCCTGACACGGTTCCTTGAGGTGTCTGGTGTTTACTGCTCAGGCCTCCCGACGCCACGATCATGTGTCACCGGAGGGTAAGAGGGCAAGAGATGAGTGCAGCTGATGTATGACCCGGGGCTGCAAAGAGGTGGTTATGAAAAATGGCCGTTTCTTCAAAGCACTCCCGGAGAGGCATTATTTCATGAAAAGCAATGTGCGCAGACAAGCTCGGCATCCTTATTTGCCTTTTCCCCCCCCTCCAAGACGGTAATAGAAATAAACATTATTCCCAGGGCAACATTTGTTTATAAACAATGTCCATATTGCAATCCTGCTCGATCCTGGAAGTGGAATGAAGCCTTTAATGAGCTTGCTGCACTGAGCCCTTGAGGTTTGCCTCGCGCACGCACACAGAGACAGAGAGAGGTAGAGAGAGAGAATGTATTTACAACCTGAGAAGTAAGATACCGGGGCCAAACAGCACTAAACCACCCTCTACTCTTACTCATCTGTCTGCATTTCCACTTACTTATTCTCATCTGCCCTTCATGTGGGAATACCTTGCCCTTGTTTAGCTTAACTAGAGCATATGATTTCACAGCACACAGTTCCTCCGGGCCACTGTAATGAGTACAGTACTCAAAAGACAAAATTTCTCTCTCTCTCTCTGATGGTAAGATTCTATGACCTCAATTCATTCATTCCACTCAGCCTCTGTTGTCTTTTTATTCACTCGTGACTCCTTTTATTTGGCATTAGGTAACATTCATTAGGCCTGTTACACAAATGTGGGTCTGATGTCAAAACAGAGAATTTACACAGGTTTGGGCCTGTGTTTGGTCACAACCTCCACAGATGGTTTAGGTAACTGCATAAAATCACTTCATGCCCTCTCTGTCAGACATCCAGGTCCTTTGCAGGTTGCCACTAGAGGGCTGTATATGTCTGCAGATGTCCGGGTTTTGCTTTTCCCCTGACTAAATGTGATGTATTCAAGCATATGTATTCTTTTTTTCCCCCCTTCTCCCTCATACATTTCTCTAAGTGTTTGCCCAGAAGGCTAAACAAATGTCTAGGCAGATGAGGTAAAGTGAATTTAGGTCAGACAGCCTCTTGAACCGAGGGGTGAGCGGAGTGTGTTAAGAGTCAATTGTGGCCCCCCCTTTTCTCATTGTAAGCCGGTTTCCTTTCGCTACAAAGTGCCACCGGGGCCTCACACCAAACGCACTGATGTCCGCACGGTCCGGCCCCCGCCCCCAGATGAAGAGTGCGATGGCGAAACAAAGCATGTAACAGCGAGTTAAGAGGTCCCATGTGCTCTGCTCTGAGCATGAGGCACAGGCCTGACAGAGTGAGACAGAGATATGGATAGACAAACAACACACACACCATCATTTAGTGTAATTGTGAGTCTTTTATCTAAAGAATGTTAATGTAGAGGGATCATTTTACTCATTTCTATAGTAAATCAGCTTCTAATTTGTAACTTTATTAGATCAAATGACATTGCCTCCAGACTTTAAAGCAGGTACAGCACAACTAAATTACAAACTAATAAAAGATATTCCAGAAAAACAACAATTCTACACTTTAGTTCTTTTAAAACAGGGAGCCAGTATCAAACTAAATGGCTTGATGAGAATTAGGGCTACAACTTTTCAATTCATTTGCAGATCATTTGCTCAATTAATTGATTAGTCTCAGAGCCAATGGTGTTCGGTTTACTAGAATGTAACCCTAAGACAAGAAAAGCAGCAGGTCCTCACAATTTGGAAGCTGGAACAATGAAATGTTTGGCATATTTGCTTGTAAAAGTCAAAATAGTTGCCAGCTCCTCGTAATCATTCATGGTATTCAAATACTGTTTTAATTATTATATTAATCAATAAATGATTGGTTCACACACTCAGGGGTCAATGATTCATCCCCAAATAAAATATTACAGATAATTCAGCCTGTGGTTTGTACTTTTCGATGCAAAGCACAGCCACAAATAAAACGATGCTGGAAGAAAGACGTGCGTAACGTGTTTGCAGATGGAACAGTTAGAGATCTGCTGTGGCATAAGCTGTTCACCATCGCGACACAAATTCTACGCCTATGTGGGTCTTTCTTCTTCTTCACATGGCCACGTCGGGCTGACAGGAGGCAGGCTGTAGTTCAGTGAGACTGCACGCGATTTACGACCTGGAACGCTGAACTCGGAGCGGGCCAAATTTACAGATGATCTGATTCTGTGTGTGTGTCCAGACCCTCACAGAATGTGCCGGACGGTGCCAGGCCATGCTGTGTGAATTAACTACACCCTACTGGAGGCAGCTCAGTGATATCTAATGAGAGCTTGTTCGGTAGGAAGGTCTGAGCGCCGCTGCTGTGTTTGGTTTCCTCTGCAGTGAATAAGACCTACTGACTTGGTCGTGACTATGACTATGAGTCAAATCACGGACCCTCCTCTTCCTGAGGGAAGGTGCCTGCTGACTTAATGAACCGTGGCAAGCAGCCTCTCCCCCTCGTATTGCTTAATATGTGTCAATCAAGCAGGACAAAGAGAAATCATTTTGCCAACAAAGACATAATTATGTGCTCAAGGAGCTTACGTTTCAACAGGAGGTGCTATAAATTAAGAGAAGCAAGATGTGGGAAACAATAGAGATGAAGGAACTATGCGTCATAGTGAGGTGATACTATGGAGAAAGTGAGAAACTGCATGGGTCAACAAAAATAATGTCACAATATAATGCAGTCTAATGCAATCCCACAAACTGCTGCTTTAAAGGAACTGGTTTTCGGGAAACACATTTATTCTTGAGAAGAGACACCACTCTCATGTCTGTGCCACGGAGGTCTTAAGGAGAACTGGACACGGTGTCCCAGTCAATCCTATGAAAGTAGCTTCCTGGGCGCATACGTCAAGAATGAAAGCCTCTGCGGCCTTCCTCACGCTTCCACGTGTCTCCCTGAAGATGCAATAGAGAGTGTGAGCCTCACAGCCTAGCACTGGCCCCGGGGAGCCTGGTCAGTATGCTAAACAGGAAGCTAGCCCCAGCAGCTGATTAGCTTCTTGGCAGGGTGCAGTGACTTCCTGGAAAGACTAGTAAAGTGACAGTGACTCACTGTGCCCGGCTAACCCCCCAATATAACCACAACTTGTTTTTACAATTTGTTTTTTGTACACATAAAAGCAAATGAGATATAATGTGTTAATGGATGACCTTTAGTGCCAAAGGGCCAATTTTGCTACATTTTGATAGGGCCAGGCTAACCATTTCCCCCTGTTTCCAGTCTTTATTCTAAGCTAAACTAACTGGCAGCTGGCTGTGAATGTTTGACAGGTATCAATCTTCTCAACTCTTGAAATGAAAAACATACTTCTCAAAATATTCCTTTAAACAAGGTGACAGTATAAATAATGCTCTTATCTCAACAGTAACAAAAGCCCATGAACTTTACACAAGTAGCTATTTTATTGGGTTGCATTCTTATTTTAAGGCTGTTATTTTGTCCATCCTCTAAAAATATTACATGTTCCATCTTTTATAGTGAGACTCCTGACACCTGCTGCTCGCTGACCATCAAGAGGACTATTTAAGATCTGCTAAGGCCCACTTAACCTCCATTAACATGCCTTAAATACACTAGCGATGTTTTACTTATTTCCAATGCCGATCTTTTTGTTTCCAAAACCATTCCATTTATTGTACTCCACATACTAGGGTTGAATTACTCTTATTCTTCTACTATTGGAAGAACTTTCACGAGGAAGAAGCCACGTTACCTCACTCGCAGCTGACTTTGCACCAGCTTCTGTTCATGCATATTTAAAAAGCATATTTGGCAAAACTGTCCCCATGCCAGTGCTTCCAGACACCGATGCTGCTGTGTGAATCCTAATTGTGGACACAGCTCCCAACCAAGTATTTCTGTCACAGTGAAATTTGTGATAAGTCAAAGGGAAAATGCAGCAAATGCATTAAATTTATTAAGAATTAAAATTTCAGTAATTGAGAGGTTTTGGGACAGAACAATAGACATAGCAATAGATAGGATTGTTGTGGTCAGGGTTAAAGGGAAATAAACTTGTTTTCCACATTCTTAAGCCAAATCATGGAGGTTTTGGCCCTGCAGAAAATGCCAGAAATCGGCTTTGGCTGAGGGAAGTTGGGAGCTCATTTAGATCTCCACACATTTGCGAAGGGATTGGGGGAGCACCACCCTTCCCTGATCTGTGGTCTGCTCGGGCCACGGAGGTGGAGAGGTCTGTCTGTCTGTGTGTGTGTGTGTGTGTGTGTGTGTGTGTGTGTGTGTGTGGAGAACTGAGTTTTCTTTCAGCTGCTTGTTCAGTGATCATGATCATCTCTCCCACCTCATACTGCGAAGGTTAACAAGTGATCAACCCCCTGCCATTTCCCCTCCCTGCGGTCCAGACCCCACCCCATCCTCAGCCCTTCACATTGAGCTTAAACTTCATTTTACATATCATTGATTGCTTTCCAGAGTCTCTGGTGTCCTGACTCTGTCCATCTGTCAGTGCAGTTTCTACGCAGTAGGCCCACAGTGTGAGCATATGAAGCTATATTAACGCGACCTGGCTCCTTTACAAAATCCTGCCATTTATAAGCGTGTTATGTAAATCACCCACTCGTATCTTTTCTGCTGCCTGGATGCAGATGACTGAGGTGTGTGTGTTTTTTGTTTACGTGTGGGTGTGAGCGAGCATGTCACGCAATGGAAAGTGATTCTCCTAATGGTTTGGTAACTCAGAGGATCAGTGACCTTGAAACTATCGGCTGTATAATTCACAGACGGAGCATTTGTGACACTCATCTGTGTGCACGGCAGTCAGTCAGAACGAGTGCGCCAAGGTTTCGGTGTCTCTGACCTGGAACGGCCCCGCTTCCTCTGGGTGTAGGTCTACCCTGCTCAGCTCAGCTCAGTCTGTCTGTCTGTGTAATAAATTCACACTGGGTTATGGATGACCAGCGCATGCAGGAATGGGGCGGCATCCTGCCAGAACCTCCTATCCTGATTTGTTTTTTTACATTTAGTTTATATCTCTGCCTTGACGGTTTATGAGCAGCCTCAGCCCTGAGATCCTTTTCACCAGCAGCTGCCCTGCCTGTGCAGGTTGCACTTCTTTCACTTCAGATCATGAGTTTTGACGAAGTAACAAAAACTGCATGTGTCAAATGAGATTTAAATATCCGTGCGGATTTATTTGCTCGCGCACATTTTTTTTATTTCAGCCAAGTGATAATATGAGGCTACAGCCAACATGAAGGGACAAGGCCGACACACAGATCGTGCCTTGCTCAGGCCTTTCTTTAAAGAATAAAAGGTGGCAGTGGGGGCCCCGATCTCCCTCTCTTCGGTTCAGGCAAAGTGACCGGCCTGCCTGTCTGCCTCTCTGCCTTAAATTCAGCTCCGCAGCAGAATGTGACCCCTCTGGACTTTGGGCAATGTCTCCTGCTCTGGTTACAGAGAGAAACTGACAAAGACCCCGGCAGTAGTTCTCTCATGCCATGAGTTAGAGTGACATTGTGGTGGGTCAGCACTGGGTCATGGATATTTTTCTCCTGCTCCCTCTTGGAGGGGTTGGGGGTAGGAAATGTGCTTAGACAAAAAACATGAGGAAGGTTTAGAGGGCCCGGTGTCTGGAATCGCTCTCTTCTCTTGTCCAAACAGTGTATTCTAATAACAACACTCAAGCTTTTCATTTACTTGCTTGTAATGGATAGGACAGCTGCATTTCCTGCAGTGTGCATCAGTAATAAGAAACAATGACCTGCTTGTGTTTAGCGGGCTCACACCCACTGTACAGCGCAATTATACACACACACATAATTGTCTTGGCAAGTCTGGAGACGTACTAAGATGTGAAATCCTATTCATGCAAGTGCTATCTAATTGGCTCACTCCTTTGAGGAATTAGACCGAGTTAATCATGTCTGAATATACAGAACTCAATTAGAACTCTGCAAGTTAATGCAGACAGCCATGAATATTTGACGACGAAGTCAGCAGAAAGCCGAGCCGCTCTGTGTTCGTCAGACGACAAGTAAAGCCAGGCATGGATGTATACCTGCCGTCGCCGCTTGCGTGGCAGCTCCCCCAGCGTGAGCAACAGCTGTGCAGCCACTCGCAGAGCCGCGAAGAGCGAGCTTAAGTGCCACAACGACGAGCATATGGGGGGGGGCTCTGAACTCACCACGCTGTATGCAAGCCTCTGGATCCATCTACCTGGATATCCATCCCAGAGAAGTGACAGGTGTGTGGGTGGTGTGCAGTCATTTCTAATTAGAGCCATATTACTGTCAGGGAAGCAACATGACAAACTTTCTTTTTCTGTGTTGTACTATTTGCATCCCTGTTACTGGATGTGAGAGGGGAGATCAGACTGTGATTGGATGTATTGTACCGTGTATCCCCTCTATCAATGACAGCAGGGGCTTTAGGGGAGTTCTCGGGGATGTCCCGTTGTTAGGTGGGAGAGTAGTCTGGTATGACGTGCTGTGGAGGACATCCATAACCGGGAGCCCCGATACAGCTGGCACCAGGCCTGTCGCCTCTGGGTGCTGCGCCACCCTCGGAAACATCCCTTTGATAGCTAGATTGTATTAGTATGGTGCGTTTGAACTCACTTGTAAAATTCAGTAAACACAACTGGAGCAGTGGTTCTCAACCTTTTTCTCTGATGTCACCCCTGCATCGCTATCAGCTCCATCTTTCAACCAAGCTAATTATTTCAGCCTTAATAGCTAATTATTTGGAATGTTTATCCATTACTCTTAGCTAATCATTTTAATTGTTTAGGTTTCATGTTTATTATGTTTAGCTAACTATTTCACCAGTTTATCCATTACTTTTAGGTACTTATTTTCCATGCACTCTTAATAGCAACAAGTGGCTTTAAGATGACCCATCCCATCATTAAAGTTGACTGTGTATGAGAAGGAAGTGCCAAGTCTCTGTGGGGAAGTACAGTTCTTTTATATACATTGGAAAACAGGTCAAACTCCCAAAATAAAAGTAACATAATGATTTTCCATTTATTTGTGTATCACAAATTTGAGACAATGAGGAATCAAATTTGAGTTTATTTGTGAATAAAACCTATGTATTAACATGTGTACCAAACATGTCAACTTGGGCTAATGCTGACTTCCATATCTTCTTGGGAATAGCATCATGCATTTCTTTTCCCCAGGCTTCTCATATATGCTTAGTGGAAGTAGAAATATTTGTGGTCAGAAGAAGAAAGTCAGTATGAAACGTATGCATTTCATCCAAAGTCTGAAAAAAAAGTGACTTATTAGCATTTTTTAAAAATCTGGTAAATTTTACACCGATCTGCCGTAACATTCAGACAGCATGGACACCCTGACAGGTCTGCAGCTACGCAGCCCCATATGCAACAAACTGTGATGCTCTGTGTGTTCTGACGCCTTTCAATCAGAACCAGAATTCATTATTTCAGAAGTTTGAGCTACAAAAGCTCTTCTGTTGGATCGGACCACATGGGCCAGCCTTCGCTCCCCACGTGCATCAGTGAGCCTTGGCCGCCCATGGCCCTGTCGCCGGTTCTCCTTCCTTGGACCACTTTTGCTAGGTACTGACCACTGCAGACCGGGAACAGCCCACAAGAGCTGCAGTTCTGGAGATGCTCTGACCCAGTCGTCTAGCCATCAGTTTGTCGCTCACATCCTTACGCAAACCCATTTTTCCTGCTTCGACGCATCAACTTGGAGGACAAAATGTTCATTTGCTGCCTAATATACCCCCCCCACTGACGGGTGCCATGGTAACCAGAAAATCAATGTTCTTCACGTCACCCGTCAGTGCTCAAGAAGTTATGGCTGATCAAACACTGATTTTGAAAACTGGATTGGACCAGCATTTGTTAATTAGACAATTTGTTTAATTCTAGATGTGGATGGCAGGTAAATTGAGTCCCACCGAAAATGAGCTTTCGTCTTTCAAGAGTGTCCTAGGTGATGACTGAAATTCATATTAAACATTTGTGCTGAAAAAGTTGGTCTGCATTTCACAAAACAGCAGCAACCCAATAGTTAAGCCATAACAAAAGGAGACATGAATGTGTGTCATCACCACTTTCCAAGACAGACAAATAGACACGGAGGATAAAAGCTCATCAGTCAATCATGAACGTTTCCTGGTGACTGTTAAGTCAGGGCTGCTGTCTGCAGTTCTTCTTTTACAATAGCAGAATGGAAAATCTTTCAGAGTGTAGCCAATGAGACCAAAGCCCATTTATTTTAAATAACAGAGCCATAGTAAAACACCAGATAATGAACATAATTACAGTCAGGCAACTTGGCGTCCGTGACCTTGGTGGTCTCTGAAATTCTGTCAAAAGAGGCTGAAATAGATTAAGGTTTTTGTGTGGGCAAATCCCTATCTCTTTATTACAGCTCTTTCAATATGAAGCCCAGCTATTGGCGTGACCTTGTGTTACTTACATCAGTCTCATTACAGTACATTTAAACTGGCTGCACTTTGGATGATCTATATTCATGGGAAGTGGTAGTATAAACAGGAAAGTGGGGATGTGATTCTGCCTCAAACAGGGAACTGAGCATTGTCTGCAACCCTTTTACCTTCACTGGTGTCAGTTAAGCAGAATGAATGGATCGGTTTACCAGCACAGAACCTGAAGCTAAGGGCAGCTAAGGAGCCGGTTTATAGTAAATTAACTGGGCAAAAGGGCCTGGTTGCAAGAATGCTGCAGAAATTTGCAAAAACTAGTAACAAAGCAGATATTGACGACATAGAATGGACTTAAGAACAGTAGGCAGACCCTGTGTAAGTAATTAACCTGAGTGACACTGAATCCCACTGCTGAAAGTCTTCAAAGACCAGCTGAGCTATCAGATGGAGGAAGAGTCCTTATTGCTCTCAGCTCTGTTAACTAACATGCTCTCGTGCTTCGAAGCAGAATTCCTGCAGTGAAAGGACACAGAAAATTGCTCTTCACAGTTTTTTGATGTGAAGTTGTGAAAATGTCTCAAAGCTGTCTATAAACAATGTCATAGATGCTTTTAGTTTAGTGAATATAGTAAGAAATTAGCTTCCCCGAGTTGAAATGTTATAGTTACAATCCTTAAGATTTCATTCCTGGTAGATTTGGCAAGCCCATTGGTTGCAGTTCGTAAAAAGCAAGCTCAGTTTCAATACTACAGGAAACTCTCCTTGGGAGGCTACTTTGTCAGAAATACAACGGAAGAGCAACTGGTGACTGGTTACAGTTCAGCCAAACAAACTCACAGTATTTTTATCAAGAAGTCAGCCAGAGAAAATTGCAACTGTGTTCTGGTTTCCTGCTGCACAGACACTGCTAAATTGGGTTCTTTGTGTGTAGCCCTTCGCCTGCAGCTCTTAATCCAGATCCGTGTGGCTACGCCTGACTGCTCCTTTACCCCCTTGCTAAAATTAAAAATGCCCAACAAAAAAGGTTGTCAGAAACTCACTTGTCTTTTGTAGACAAATTTCTGATGGTCAACGCTAACGTCGGTGACAAATACACACGCCACGTCCTGTGACTGCTCCACAATAAAAGCCACTCTGTGTTTCGCCAGGACAGCACTCTGAATTTAACTAATAGCAGTAAGAAATGTTCGGTCTGCATTAGCAGCAACTTAATACGTCTCTGATACGGCTGTAGCCGTGGTGAATGGTAAACAGCGAGCAATAAATGAGATAAAATTATAAACAGTAATGGACTACATGAAGCATTGTTTCCTGTGAAACCCGCTAAGAAAACCAGTGTGTGAATGGCCCCCACTAACAATGGAACAGCATATAGAGATGTAAATACATTGAATAGCCATTGCTGAAAAACTGCCAACCATAAACGATATCAAAAAGGAGGTTTATCTTAAGGATTATAAATATCATTACAACCACGGACAGGAATGCCCCACAGAAACTGGTCCAGGTGAATGCGAATACAAATAACAGAGCCTTACATTCACCACATACCTGGACGTAATCATAACACATGATGCTGTCTGCAGCTTGTCTGCGCACACAAAAGCTGACACACTGAGTCTACTCTTAGCCTGTCAAATTACAGCACTTTTCCTTTAAAGTGGAGCACTCTTCTTAAACGTATTATATCTCATATACCCGCTCTCAGCAAGCTTGGTCTGAGATTGCTTCCTCCAAGAATGTAAAAAGGCCTCAAACCTTCAACTTCCCGCACCTTAATGTGCATTTAACTGCAAGATGACTGACCCAATTAACAAGATAAAAATTGCGTGGCTATCTTTAAAAGGGTTAGCTTTAAACCCCCCCCCCCCCCAAAAACCAGGTAGTCAGATTTCAGATCAAGACATGAATTTGTCATCATAGACCTGGTTACATAATTGGATCTCCAATTACGAGAGACCCAGTTAAGATGCCTGGCTGTTATGGAAAATACTGCTGTAATAGCGTCCGGCCCCACTGGGTTTCTCTCCTATTTGTGAATTTCCAGATGCCCCGTGATTAATTTGTTCCAGTTTGCAGAATACATACAGTCAGCAATACTTTGAATCCGCTGGAAAATGCTTCACACGAGCACTTTCTTGGAAAACACTTAGTGGCACTAAAACTCAAAACTGCTGTCTCTCTGTAACAATGATGGACGGCTCGCTGGGTGGCGTTTGCACATGCACACGTCTTATCATGTGGGCAAACATGGAATTGGGGAAGCTCTGGGACACCTCTCGCTGAGACAAGAAAAAATAAACAATGGCAACATTAATTGAACGTGTATAGAGTTTATCAGCGTCATTGTGTATTCAAATAGGCAGCGATAAGTCTTCCATGGAGGCAAGCCAGGGAAGTGCTGAGGACAATGGCTGATTGCTGCCCTGGGCCACTGCTGTGACTGAGGTTGGTCAGACAGAGAGATAGCAGGTTGTAAAATCAGGAACTAGACAGGCGATGATAACAGATGTGGGTGAGTTCCTGCCCATTACTAAAAGGAATTAATGATATCTAGACAAACAGTTTGGATGAGGCAAATCACCCAGGGGAAGAGATGAATATTACTAATACAAATACCAGTATTGTTCCACAGAATATGTAAACTCTCAGCCTAGATAAGGGGGCTGCTGATCGCCTACTTTGACACATGGCAGAAAACTTTTTATTGGATGGCAATCAGCGTGGCGTGCAAAATGTATTCTGCAATTCCTGGCGAAGGGATTAATAGATTTTTGCATACTGCTATACAGATTCCACACACAGGAAGTTATACCGTAAGATATTCTACATCAAATGTATTATACTGCCAGAGGGTGTTATTTCACACTTTCAGTACATAACATACGGTATGAAAATGTAAAATGTATGAAATGAGTTTCCACTAAGTTAATCTTTTCAGTATCTATTGTGCATTTAAATTGAATTAGTTAAATGTAGTTTTTACTTGTTTCCATCTATGTGTACATAGTAGAAACATTTTACGCATTCTAGATTTTTTTTTTAAATCAAGACATTCAATTACAATTTAAAGGGCAACTCCACCAATTTTACAAAGCAAGTTCAATTTACTCATCACCGAGTACTATTCAGTGGCAGGAGGGAGATTTCCAAGGTCCACAATAAATTACCCTGATGATGCCATTGTGATGTCCTCAGGGTGATTTGGGCTTAGGCTCGGGGACTACACACCTTTGGCACAAAGCCTGTGTTACAAACTGGAAGGCTCAAGTTTGAAAAGCACTGACAATTATCAGGCAGGGAGGGTCCTAACAAAACACACTGTTGTGTTGGATTATGGGAAATGTAGGATCCAGTATGTCTGGTACTTGTACTTTACTTCATAATGTAAGCATGGCTCAGGCTCTGCTGTTTTGATTTTACACTTTGGAGATAGGCAGGCTAGCTGCACCAATTCAATTCAATTCTTTAAATCTATATAGGCCCCCTAACCTAATGGAAGTGCATTACTAAATCACTGGAGTGCTGCTTCAAGATGAAAAAGGGATTAATAAGGGTTTGATATGCTGCTAAAAAGTACTGCAGCAGGTTGGAGAGTGAAATACTGTGGGAATCTACAGTCCAAAAACAAATTCACAGAGTATCATTAATGCTGGTTTGCTCTTAGAGATTCCTAGACTGTCTGACTTGGAGGCTCACTTGAAGTTTTCCTCTTTCTCTCTGGGATATGACATTTCTCTTTAGAGACTCAACTCTCACGTTCATTCTCTAATCGTACAGAGGCGTATGACCCTGAGGATGGGAATAAAAGAAGAAGAAATTACTTTCATTAAGAAATTCAGATTTCCCCCATCCTTTTGATCTTGTGCCAGAAGAACATTTATGCTGATGAAATGCATAAATAAAGTTCTTAAATTATCCCGTTCCTCTTTAGCGCATGTATCAGAGTTGGAGAACTTCCAGACAAGACAGCTACAATCACAGTGAGTGCCTCTGAAAAGGGTTGATTTAGGAGTTGGCCTGCCACTGGTTTAAGCGTCATGTAGCTCAGCTTCGAGACTTTACTGGTAAAGTGCATATGAAGCCATTTCCTGCAAGTGATGCGAAGGAAAGGAGTCAATATGCGCTGTGCCAGGAGAATCAACAATATCATTGTGTTTGTTTTATTTATTTTCTAAAAAGCATCTACTGTATGTGTCTGGAGATGTTTTTAAGCTGCCGTGGTCATCGAGATGCGTCATCCCTCGTCTACCAAAAACAAAGCCCCAGCCTCCTCATCAACTGGCAAACCGTAAGCTGCAGTGGTAGTGAAACAAATCCAATCATCTCTCTTTAAAAGTGTCTTATCTTCAATCAATCTGGAAACCTGACAACATTTGTTTTAGTATAGCTCCAATCTGCCAAGTGACGTGTGCCACGTGACATCACTTGAGGCAATTTATTGGATTTTGCGCAGCTCATCTCGGAAGCCACAAAAGCCTTTATACAAGCCGCAGAAATCCCCAAAATCTGTAAACAGAAACTGATGTGTAAAAATCCATGGAGCTCCCCTTTAATGACGATATTTTCCTTACCGGCTTCAAATGGACCTGGAGACACTCAGCCTCTCCTCTACATTTTGACTCCGATCATCACTTATTTCAAAATGAAAACAAGAGCGAGAACTAAAAGCACCCAACATTTCCACTGTACTGGCTCATTGCATTGTACAGCTACTTCCCGCCTCAGCTTCCAGGAATGACCTACAAACCCATGATATTGCGGACATTAAGAAACCACGACCCTGTCATTGCCAGTGAATGGACTGGTGACAAAACCTGGTGCTATTAGTTAACCATATTCTAATGAAACTGAATGAGGGAAACACTTCTGTAAAATTATTTAGCTGTGGTCTTGCAAGATAATGTGTCTTTCCTGACAATATTGTGCAAGGAAATACTTTCACGTGCGTTGCGCAACATAGCTGGAAAACAGGTCACTGTTTTGCAAGGAATAAAAACACCCCAAATAAAAAAAAACTTAAAAAAAAAACACAAGATGCCTTCTGGGATATCTCATTGTCTGTCATTTCCACAGTCTGGTCAACTTTTGATGTGAAGAGTGATTTAGGAAGGTAAAAATGAGGAAACAGAAAAGAGAACGTTGTGTGTTGTCTAATCCACAACGAGAATTAACACCACGTTACATCCTCACATGATTTTGACACTCATTTATAATTAATTAATTTATAAGTGCATTTAAACCATATCTGACTGCTTATCAGCTGTAACCCCAGATAGTTATCAGCTCACTGAGCAACAACAATATAATCATCATCTAATTCACCAGGGGAAAGATATCTGAAAATCCTCTACCATAAAGAGACAATGAATGCATCTCTGGCATCATTGTTCAGGGAGAACAAATTAATTATCATCAGGTTGTCCTGGGCTAGAAGAAGTGAAGTAGAGGAAAGCCTAGACAAGATTTACGCTATCCGTGTGTATTTGCTGCTCAAGACTATCACTTAGGTTAACTCTGAAGCTTTACTAATTAATTTCATAGCTGCTATTGAAATTTGGCTTTGATATCACTGTCAACAACAGGCTACAATAAAACTGGAACTATCAAGTGTCCTAAACCTGCATTAACAGTTTTTCTGGCCACTTGGGGACAGAATAACAAGCTGGCTGACGTGTTAGGAAATTGTTGCCGTCACATCCAGCAGACACAGAACAACACAAGCGTTGCTGTAGAGTCGTGTTGGATCCAATATTCACTCCACTACCTTCAGAGAAAAATAACCTGACTTTAAAGCTGCTAAATGATCCCGTATGGTCACCGGCTAACTGCTAACTTTGTCATTAAGTGTTGGTCAGCTGGAGCACAGCGGGGTTATCAGGGCTTTTTCACTGTAAACTGCTGCCTGCTGTTGCAGAGTGACGAGGGTACAACAAAGCGGTACAGTTGCGGGCCATAAAACTGAAGCAATTAGACGAAAGATGCAAAAAAAACCTCTGTAGAGATGAGAAAATCCACAGAGTCAGGTGATAACTCTCTGGTGGTTTGTGATTGTGAGCGGCACCTTTCACATTACACATAAAATGTGATCAGTCGTTAATATGAAAATATTGACATTAGTTATTACTGTGTCAGCAGTAAGTTGTTCCCTAGCTGGCTAGCACCAAGCTAATAGTAACTGCTAGTCTGCTACTCGTGTTTATGTACTTCCACCTGGCTTTAAAAGCTGTGTAAGAAATCACTTTCAGGAGAACAAATCACAAGACAGTTTCATCGAGTGACCAAAAACAAAACAAATGCCAAAAACAAAAAGAGGAAATGAAGATATGCTTGGCGAGAAGTGACATTTGATAAAATGAAATGTCTGGCCTGAAGTGAAAATACATGAATATTCCAGGCACAGGACTACCAACGTGCTGACCCCTGATGTCATAATGTGCACTTTTGAAGCATGGACACAAATAACCAGAGTGAGCCATAACAAAGGCGGTGAGACAGGTGGATTTCGAGGGGGGATAAAAAAAAGTTACTTACAATATAGCAAGGCTCACAGTATGCCTTCTTCTCCACAGCGAAGAAAGGCTTGCCACGCAGCTTGGTGCTGCAGGTCATGCAGACAAAGCAGTCGACGTGGAAGACCTGGTCCATGGCAGTGCAGCCGGTGCCTTCACCCACTACGTTCTCTCCACAGCTGGCACAGCGCCCTGGTGAGAGGAAGAGGAGGGGCGGCTGAGAACAGATTCACTATAAATCTACACATAATTAAGGTCAGATAACATTCACTAGGAAACCAACAGTCACATTCCACTCGCTGAAGAAACACTATAAAGAGCCAAACAAATGACCCCATCGTGTACAGTATGTCGTTATGCAGCGGCGCTGTAAAGTGTGACTCTGTTTCCCAGATGCTCTGATGATGGTTAACAGCTATACCTGATAGGAAGCATCCTCCAGTGTGCAGCCAATCTCTCACAACATTTTCAGGACACTTTGCCAAGAGATATATTTCTAACACATTACTTAAAATGATGTGAAAATAATCGTTTCAAGGGCAAAGATCATATAGCTATTATCAGGGAACTATTTAGCTTTTTGAATAGATTCATGATACAGACATCTGAGAGGATTAGGGCTGCAACTAATGATTATTTTGATCATTACTTATGGGGTTGTGTAGAAGGAGTTATTTCACATTCCTTTCTCCATATGTTGATGGTAACTCAGAGTTGGAGGATGGACAGAACTTTCTCCTACTTGAATCATCAGTAAAAACGATGATCAGTTGCGTTAAAAATATATTGTTCTTTGATTAAAAGGTCCAAAGGTACAAGCCTGTGGACATAAGGTGAGAAGTTAACTCTCAAGGTGTATTTTGGTAAGCAGCATCCAATCACATAGTAGTACTGACAAAGTCTGCAAAAGTCTTATTTTTCAGTCATACTTTTTCATTAACCATCAACTTTTTAATTCTACATGTCGAACCATTGTTGAAAATGCTGATGACAAATTGCTTGTCTGATCAGCGGTCCAAACCCTAAGTATATTCAATTTACAGTTAAACAACAAGAGAAAAGCAGTGAATCTTCACATTTGAGAAGACGGAGAGAGTTCATGTGTAGAGTTTTAACTTGCTAAATTAGTTAATGTTTTTTTTTTTTTTATTGCTGCTCATTTCTGTCTGACAGGCTACTTGCAAGCATTTCTTCAGCCACGGGATCCATATATGCATCAACCCGTACTACCTTGTTCCAAAATGTAGCTATCCCTTTAAATCCTGATGTCAGAAGTGCCTAATCTCCATTTCTATTTCAAACGCTGGATAAGGGAGGATTAAATACTATAATTATACAACATTAAAGAAACTATACACATCACCAAAGTGTGACATGGACGACATCTATTTAAAAAAATAAGGCTTTAAATGATAAAAAGAAAACTTTAGAAGTACAACTAAGTCTTTGTAAAAGGGGCACAAGTGAACTGATATTATTGCGCTAGAAAGAGCCAGATTGCATATTGCGGGACATGGCATTTGGATATCTTTAATTGAGTTGGAGATATCTTTAATTGAGTTTAAGATGTCCTCGACTCAATGCAAGTTATCTTCAACCCAATTAATAACACTGTCAATTTAATTACTGGTATCTTACAATAATAGGGTTTAAAAAGATATCTGAGAATGTTTTATTTTTTACACATCTGACGACAGATGCAATCTCTCAAAGGAAGTATGATACAGGATATTTAATTAATTCAAGTTCAGTTGTATGGATCGTTTTTGTTCCCTTTTCATTTTTTACTTCATCTAAAGGCTGATTTAGGCGATGATTGACACCCTCTATGTTCCGAACAGAGCGGTTCAAGCGTGTTACAGACAGAGCCAAGACACTAACCGGGGGGAGATAGAGTATCTGATGCTCGCATTTTCACAGTTCCACTTGCTGTTTTTCATATCAAAAATTCAAACAGAGTGCAAAGTCTGGCTCAGGTATCAGCACAACTTTTGGAAGTCATGTGTTGTTGAGATCAAATATCTGCTTGACTGCGAGGCCCGCTAATGGTATTCTAATCTCAGATAACTCATTATCTTATCGTCAACCTCAGTGGAAACTGAGAAAAGTTGCTTAACGAACGACTGGATGCACAACTTTTCCAGCAACATTTCACAAATCCTCATCGAATCGCTGATATTTGTGAATCTTATTACGGGATTCATCGTTTATTCACCGAGGACACAGTAAGAAACAAAGGGCTGACAGATTGCTCTTGAAGGCTATTAGATGTTAACATTTTGATTTCTTATCACAGCAGCATTTTGTACGTTAATTTAGCAACTGCTGTCATCCACGGCGACTATTAGTGTAGACAGGATTTCATAAAACCTTCTATCGGTTTCATCTGTTCCCACAGCTCTATCCACACCTCAATTACGGCTGCGTTACCTACTGTACAGGAAGGCAGATTAAACAAACTAGTGAAGGCACGTCTCGGGGGGACATGTGGGTGTCAGTGGAATCACAAGCAGGGTAATCACTTCAGAGAGCCAGAGGGAAAGAGAAAGGGAGAGAGAGGGAGCGAGAGACAGAGACGGAGCATGCCGAGCCTGTTAGTGGCTTCAGATCACAGGCCATCTTCAGTGAGTGGATGAGAATGCCAAACATGTCCCACAGGGCTCCCACTTTAAATAGCGAGAAGGAAACCTCTCGGAAATCCTTTTCCTTTTGGCAGTCTGTGATCGCGAGGGCCCTCAGGAGCTATTTGTGAGCAACTGTGCGTACAGTGTACACAGTTTTACACACACACACACACACACACACACACACACACACACACACACACAAACAATGAAAAGAAATCTCTTTGCGCCAGACATGCCACACGTGTAGACGGGTACATATACAAACACACGTATCATATATTGCATGCATACCCACAGACATGTCATGCCATGCTGTGCACACATCAGCAGCCCACACATGAACTCACATGATCATGTAACAGAGAGCGGCAGATCTGAGGCGGATCACAGACGGCCTTGAAGCTACTGTATGCTTTTTTAAATTTCTAAATATTGCCCAAAATGTAAAGGACTAATTCATAACAGGAGTCCAAAAGTGCTGGGGCCGAATAATGAAACTGGCACTACAGACATGACACCGCCTTCTCCGTCAAGGCTGCAACTATTATAGTTATTTTCATTATCAATTTTTTGGATTGTAAATTAAGTCCAAATATATGAAGTTTACGATCATAGCCGGCAAAATTTCTGGAACCTGGTAGTTTTTGGTCTTTTTGATTAAAAAAAATGACTTCCTCTTAAAATGATTCGATTACAGTAGTAGATTATTTTCCATCGATTAACTAATCAATCCATCAACTAATCGGTTGTACTCTAATGTCGACTCTTTGACAGGAAATACAAGAACTTTCTTTCATCCCATGTCCCTGAGTCGTCTCCCATCACGCCAAGCATTTTTCGGAGGCGATGTTGGGCTCCAGTGGGGATAGGGAGGATATCAAGTAAATTACAGTAATTATTACTGTAATGATTGACTGGCCAAAGTGCAGTCTGTTTAACATCGTGTGGAAAGGTTTAGGATTCATGATTAAAACAATGATGGATGGATGATGGATGATGATGGATTACAAAATGATAATATAAACTTTTCTATTAGCGGTTAATGTGCCCATTACCTTTTTGATTTTATAGTTTAATCTAAGAAAAGGGTGTAAAAGGCCCATCACAATTTCCCAGAGCCTACGGTTACTTTCTTCATATCGCTTGTTTTGTCCAACGAGAAACAAGACAAGACCCCAAGAAATTCCGTTGACTATCAAAGCACAGAGAAAACCAGCACATATTCACATCTGGAATAATTTGAGAAGGTGCAGCTGGTGAGTCTTTGGAATGTTTGCTTCATGAATGACTTAAATGAATAATCAATTTAACATTTTAAGTCTGAAGTTATCAAAAAGTATCGTTCATTTTAACTTTTTTTGTCTCAGCATGAAAACAACGTTCCCCTCATTCCACCCAAACACATGAGATATCATTGGAAATGTCAGGTTGTCCTCTAGGACTTAGTAGGGTAGCTCAAATGAATCAAAAGATGTAGTCCAAAAACCAATGTCCACTACAGAGGACATAAATGAATAGCCTGGGTCTCAGGAGGATATACCACATCACATTTAGCTCTAAAGCATACTTATAATACTATAATGTCTTTCTTTGCGGAGTGAGAAAATGATTCCACAAAGTGTAAAAATATAAAGCTCGTCAGTGAGTCTGGAACTTTTCTTCTCTAACAGTCTTACTGTATGATAATAGAGAGAAGTGCAGAGTGTTTTACAATGCTTCACATCAATAATTTCACACGTCTGCGTCGGAAGTGAGCATTTTCAATTTTCAGACACTACTTCAATTGACTGCTTGAATAAAACAGGACAGCAATTGAAGCAACATCGTATTTACCCCTGTGGAGATGATCGCAAATACTTTCGAACTATTTCAGCTGGGCATAAAGGAATCATGAAAGGCCTCACCGCTCCCCAGCGTCCCTTTGCGCAGGGAATGGAACCAGAGTCTTAATATCAAAACTTCAAATAGTTCCTGTAGAACCAATGCAATGGTGACGGGGCGGGAGGGGGAGTTCATTTACACTTTACTCACTTTCTTTCCTTTCATTCTTCTACCCTCAGAAGTGTCTCTTCTCTGTTACATCGAAAGTCAAAAGAAGGACTGAAGAGAAAATCTTTTCTTTTCTTTTTTTTTAAAGAAGCACATTCCCTGTGAGCTATAGAGGCTTAGAATGGTTAGACAATTTAATTGGATAAAAGGAAAAGATTAAAGAGGCCCTGACTCTGTTCCATAAATAATTGATTTCTAATGTATTTGTAGTGGCAGTGAGACGCTGTTGTTTGGGAATGGGGGATGTTGAGTGGCAGAACGCTTCAGATTTCCCTCAGTCTTTGCCTTCTTTGTTTTTTCACGCCGTGATATTGAAGCAGCATGAAAGGCAGAGAGGGAGCACACTTGCAGCTCAATTTGATCTTACATCGTCAGAAATCAAAGATCGTGCATGTAAAGAAGGATCGCAAGGAACTTTTTTTGTGGGAGACCAAACTTTTCACAGTATGTTACTAAAGAATACAATTCTGCTGGTGCAACCCTTGCAAACCCCAAAGGCAAAGCCAGCAACTGTAGCTCGTATCCAAAACTAATAAAAGAACCACAAAATCCATTTTGGGACTTCAACTAAAGTTTTTCTGCTTGGATTAAAATATCCGATAGATATGGTGGTAAAAACACAAAACACATTCAACTACTGCATATGTTGTCTTTCAATATTAACAGCACAACAATGCTAAAAGGGATGTCTTGACACAATAGAAATTT
Organism: Gadopsis marmoratus; assembly: GCA_036023855.1. Taxonomy (NCBI): domain Eukaryota; kingdom Metazoa; phylum Chordata; class Actinopteri; order Centrarchiformes; family Percichthyidae; genus Gadopsis; species Gadopsis marmoratus. The sequence goes on from JAVQJF010046766.1 coordinate 57,792, forward strand.
GGCTACAACAAATTAAGTGCTTCCATCCTCTAATACAGCATTCATTTACTGTTAAACACCTTAAAAAGTGGGACAACTAAAAAAGGTAGAAAGCTGTGACATCTTCTCACACTTAATTAAAGGCAAACAATAGGTCAGCGAGTGGTTAACAGTGGAAAATAAGTCTGTCGAACACATTAGGAGTGTAACTGCCAGCTACTGAACTGCCAGAGGCCGCGATTCGTGCCCCGTTTCATCTCTTTCCCCTCTAGGTTAATCTACTTTGTTGCTTCAGATTGCCGTCCGTGCAGCCTGACAATGCTGTGGCCTCCAGTTGCCTAAGGATGACGAGAGAAAATAGCTGTCATCGCTGCATTTCAATCCCTGAATGCCTCTTTTCCTAACCCCTGCCTTTAATCTCATTCCCAATGTCAGCAAATAGCAATCTGCAGAGCTGCTGCGGCAATGGTGGAGGATGGAGGAGAGGCGAGCCCGTGCCACTAAGCATTACTGCTCGGCCTGTCAGGGCCTGCGGGTGCAGAGAGAGGGGGCACCGAGTGTAGGTTACATGTTTTTGAAGCAGGTTGGCAGGAGCGACATGGAGGGGTGCCAGGGAGTGAGCGGGCTGCCAAATGGGGTGAAAGACACAGAGAGAGAGAGAGAGAGAGAGAGAGAGATGGCGGAAAGGCGGGGGAACAGGTGAGTGTGTGTGCAGCAGACTACATGGGAAAGCTGCGTGTGCAAAGATGTATGCTGTTTATCCATGCACACCCGCGTGCTTGCAACTACGTCTGCGTTTGTGTGCATGAGCGCGCTGGATGTCTACTCGTTCCTGAGGTCAAACGCTCGCTCGCTCGCAAATGAAATCTAGCAACGTGAGTGCCCGGAAGCCTCAGCTGGGCTCGCACGGCAGCTGATCTTGCAAGCCTCAGTGGAGCTGTCTCAAAGAGGCAGGATAGCAAGCGCCGGGCCTGGCGGGGGAGGAAGGGGCGGGGAGGGGAGGTGGTCACCTCGCATGAACCGCTGCCAAAAAAAAAAAAAAAGCGGGATTCTGTCGCCGGGAAGAGAAGCCCCATGCTGGCACACTGCATCAGCTGAGAAACTAGAAAGCAGCGTTGCGAGGTCAGCGGCAGTGCTGGGACGGGATAATGAGAGCGAAAGAAATGGCAAGGAGGACCCATAAACTACGCGGGAAAAGAACGACTGTGTGTTCTGGAACTGCCCCCACTGCTCAAAATAGATACAAGTATAATTAAGTATTGAAAACACCACATGACCGATTACAAGCAAGATGATGACATGGCAGAAGCATTTCTACGAGCAGAATTATAGACAGTTTAAACAGAAACGCTGCAGGCGTTTGTCGATTCTCTTCAGCCTGACAAATTCGTAGATCCAAAGCAGTTAACATTATTTACATGCGGAAGAAAAAAGGGGGTCTTGGAAGTTAAATCTGCAGCCTCACACTGACATACATACAGCCTTTCTCTTATAAAACGCAGCTATGATGGATCATCCGTGGCCATTGTGTTGTATAATGTAGTCTTTTGTAGTCATACATTCTAATCCACTGTAGGTGGTATAGTGATGCACAGGCTTCAGACTAGTTGCCATGTCACCAGACTGCCTCATGTGATGCCCCCCTGCCCCTGGGTGGTCGCTGACCTCCTTCCAGCAGCATTATGCTCTTCTGTCTCATAGTGATTGCTGCAGCATACATATGCACACAGGAAGTACAGCACAGCACAACAAAGAGGCAACACTCAGCCATGGTGATTGGCGGAAATCCTCCGATAGTGAAGGAGGAAATAGGCTCTTCAAGCTAAAGGGCCTGTGAGAAGATTACTGAGGGAAAAAGAAAAAAATGGAGGCAGGTTCAAACTAAAAGGAACTGTGGTCATATTGTAGGTGAAGGACAAAACTGCAATGCTATTTTTATTGCTTTTTTATATTTGTCTCAAAAGTGGAGTAAGTACTACGATTTATTGTGTTTTTATGTTATTTTTATTTAATTATAGTCTTTCCATCTCCAGATATGTATTAAAGCATATAAACAAACAGTCTGCTTTGCACGGGCAGCTTCAAGTTTCCACATCACACTTTTGCAAGTTGAATACTGGACTGAATACTGGCTTCCAAACTATTTGTGATGTCACAAATCATGCATGTAGGGCCTGCCCCTGAAAATTTGATTTTCAACGAGCAACAAAGAAACTTTCCACTTTCAGCAGATGAATGTGAAACCATCCTTCTAGTGTCAAACGCTGAACAGACATTCATTCTGCACAGTGCAGCTCAAACATTCAGCCGGAGGAACAAGAGGAGAGTTATAGTTTTGAGTGGAGGGGATTCTTTAAACATTTTAATTCATTTTGAAGATGTAATCCGAAACCTGTCATTAAAATTGCATCCATGATACGATTTCATGCACCAACGTCTGAGACCACTGCATAATACAAGCCACCCGTTTTTTTCATGAGTTGAAAGCTTCTAATGTGAAGCAGCAGGAGTAGGAAATGTTAGCATTAGCATATACTCTAATACAGCTGTAGGACATGAATGAGATACAATTAAAAACCGTAACGTTTAAAACTTTTAAGGCCCGTTTTACAATGTGAAGCACTTTGAGCTGAATTTTATGTTTCTAAATTCAAATGTATTAACATATTGTACCTGAATGTTTGCAAGCGCTCTGGTTATTTCTCTGTGTACACGCCAAATGAACATTAAAAATGACTTTAAAAGGTACACCTTCATACACTAAATAGAAACAGTTATCTGTATTGAGGGAGATGGTTGGCCAAAGGCATTTGGAGACTGTGGAGGTGGAGCGTGTTGGGGATGCGAGGATGAAGGGGGGGGGGGGAGCCTTTTTAACCCAGCAGAAAGGTTTTACTCTGACACACATCTCACTTGTTATGACATGTAGAGACACATCTAAAAGCAAACTCCTAAGAGGTTGCTGAGGGCGACCTCAGTAATATGCAAATGAATTCCACCAGAGCATCTTAGACAATGCACAAAGCTGTCTAAACTGGAAGCCTATTAATACATTAAGTTATGATGCTCCGTTGTGTTGTAAAGAAACAGCGGCAGCTCCACAACAGCACACTGTGTGAACCTAAACTTTTTCTGACCCAATTACCTTAGCTGATCCGCTCTGACTCCTCTGGCCTGTGCTGTTACTGGAGCTACGCTGCACGTTGGTATCTCTTCCAAGATTCCTCATGAACATTTCATGCGAGGTGTCTTATAAATTATGAGGGCTCCTCCAGCTGACATTATGAGGAAAAATGGCAAAGCCTGCCTTTTCTTCCCTGGCTCTTATCATAAAACAAAGGCTAGCTCAAACCAGGAGCAAAGCAGCTCAGAGTCCTGCGTACAGAATGCCCAAATGAATCTCTCTGCTTATTTCCACTGACTATCTCATCTGATAGTAACATTACAAAAACATTCATTCCACTGTTAAAACATCTCTCTGGAAAATCACTATGTATAAATATTGATTGGATATTAAAATTTCACATCTTTCCTAATTCTATACAGTGGCATACTGAAAGTCTGGGAGTCTTGTCATTTTGATATTAAAGGAGAAATAAAAACAGCTTCTCTCTGGCAGAATGAACCACACTGGATAAGTATCATCATCACTAATTGTAAATAATGCAAAGCATCTCATCCTTTCAATTATTCAGCTTTATGTCCTGGTTTTGGATGACAGAAATGTAGTGATGACAAAATATTGTAAGTTCCTCTGATGCACAAATGCCAAGGCATCTGTACTGCAAGCTGAGTAGCTGTGTCTTATTAGATTTCCACAAACACAGTACACCTACGCACAACCTAAGTGGATTAAACATGACAGATGATGACATTTGTAGAAAAGGCTTTTTCAGATTACTCAAATCTAATCTGGAACTCTAAATCAGGACTAATCAGTTGCTTTTCAAAGAAGCTTCAATCACAGGAGGAATTTCTGGCTCGCAAACTGGGGTTCTCGCAAGAAAAGGCGTTCTTTTATAGTGCATAATTTTCAGGTTTTTCACAGTGTGAGAGGCGCTTGCTTTGGAAAATGGCTGCTTTTTATGTGCCTGTTCTGCCACAAAAAAAAAGAGTCTTCAAGGACGTGACCGGTGTAATTGCAGGACTGAAGTTGTTGTGAAAGAGCATACTAATGTTGTGGTACTCATAAGCTACAGATGGAGCTCCATCGAGTTTAATGAAAAGTTTCCTTGTGACATCACAGGGCCAGGAGTGTAACATTAATTCAATTCAATTAACCCCCTCCGGACCAATGAAAACTCACTATAGCTGTTTCGGATTAGGAGCTCATCAAAGACATTAGTGACACCAATAAAACTTTGCTATAGGAAGACAATGAATCAGTCCAGTAGCGTGCTAGAGATCGCAGCCCCACTTTGATTAATCTTGTTAATGACTAGCCTTAGGGTTTCAACAACTTGCTAGCCTGTACCCCACCAAAAACAGAAGAAGCTTGTGAGCCATTAGATTCTTTGTAATTACAAAAGTCTTGTGCTCTGGGACTAATTCTCCCACAGCACTGGGTGTAAAGTAAGGAACACGCCGGACTAAAGTCAATTTTAACATTACTGCAGTGGCTATATGTACATTATTCAGCGGGGGTGGACGGGGCCTCTGCAGACTTGCAGAGCAGCATGTGCCTGTGCTTGAACTCTCTCCTAATGAGTCCCTGCAGTCACCTCAGTCGTAAGCCCCTGCCCTCATCCTCTTGCTATCTCTCCCGTTAATTCGGCTGTCGCCTCGCTTAACCACACGATGACCCTCCTCCACTCAATGAACAGCCAGCCGCTGTCAGCTGGGGATGCACGCGCCATCCCTAACTTGTTCTGGCTACCTGAGCTCACATATGACCCATTTCTCATCTCCCGTGTCCTTGTTTTACCAGCCTTGAGCCAGTCGGCCTTACACTTGGCAAATAGAGTCAAGTGCATGCATGGTATGGCAGGTTCATGGCAGGTCTGCATTACATACGCATTCACCCAAAATTTAGGCCAAAAAGGCTTTGAGGACCATTCCTCTGTAGACCACACTTTGCTTAAGCCAGTAGATCCATTTGACCTATGTCTAATATGAACCAATTAAGGTCTTTACATCAGTGCGCAAAAACGTGAAGCTGAATATCCCTTAATACCAGTTAAATACATGCGCCTGTAACTAAAATACACCTACACATGCTATCATGGTGTGCTCTGTGATTATGTGCCGATATAAAGCCTGTTCCAGAGTCCCATTGAATGTACTGAGTGAGGTACAGTATCCAATGGGCATGGGAACTAATTCCAGGGCAAAGGGGATTAAAGGCTAGAGAGGAGAGAGCAGCAGAGGGATGGCACTCGCTGGCAGCTGAGGGTACAGAGGGCGGAAAAATAGAAAGGAAATATAAACGCACAGAATCCTTGACTTTCGAATCCTATTTTGTGAAATTGTATTAAAATTGGCATTTTGTTTAATCCTGGCAGTTATATTCTTACTTTTTTTTTTCTTCAAATGAAAACAAAATTAAATATTCTATAAAGCGCTTCAGCAGAGGAAAAAAAAAATGGAAGATAAATTCTGTACAAAATACCTCTGGACAATCAAACAAGACGCAAAGCTTTTATCAGAATTTGGATGTTTCATCCGTCCAAAGCCTTTATCTCTCCTTCTCATTATACCCTGAGCAAGAGTTATGCTTTATCCTTTGATCCCATTGATAGTCTTGAGACTCTACCTTGAGGACTGCTTCCCAGACTGGTAGTATGCTGCCGAGTCTACACCTGGAAATGAACGGATAAGACGCACCAAGAATACTAGGTTAACCTCGTCTGTATCATACACACCTGCACTGTACTCGATAGCCTCAAGCCATTTCCCAAAAACATTGTTCTTGTGATACAAAACTAACTTTGTGGGTCACTGGGTGGGCTAATCTAGGAAACCTTATGCCAGATTTATCCTATTAACCCACTATCCCACATTGTTTTATTCAGTAGTTTTGGACATATTCCTCTAGACTATTTAGAGGAGCCTCTTTGTTTCCTCTTTAGTTTCACAAAATGTTACAGTGAAAAGTGACAGAGTGAGTGCTCCAAATGAGATCACACCACCTGCGCCAATGTTTTCAGAGCTGCTTTTGCAATGTATCAAAAAGGACACTTTTGTGTGCCAGCAAAGCTTTTCCCAGTATTAGCGTTACATGTGAATCCAAGAGTGACTCGTGGACTAATTTTAGCCACTTTTCTACTCTCACCAGGAATGCTACATTATGAAGTGACTGTTGTTGTGTCAGAGACACTTATCGCAGAGAATATCTATGACCACTTATAGCAGAAATTATTATATACTTTGGTTCGGCACCTCAATTAACGAGTGTTAGTTGGTGGTCTTATGGCTAACCAAGTGCGTGTGAGAAGAGCCATGTTTCTTACCAAAATAGTCCTCAGAGGGTGGATTGTCCATGTCAAACAGCATCTTCTTGGTCAGGCGCTCCAGCTCATCTTCAGGGTGGGCCATGGGTGCAATGCCCTGAGAACCAGGAGAGGAACATAGCTGTGAGTCACAAAGACGACCGAAGGCAGTGCAGAACATTTCAGTTTCTTGCATGTATTGCCACCTCATAGATTATACAAATACTGCTTAAAATGGAAAGGAAAATGTGCAAGAGCGCATTGCTCAACAAAATACGTCCGGGTTCGAGTTTCAAATTCACAAAAAAACCCTGACTTCAATAAATCAGGATGAAGCACCGTCTCAAGGTCAAACAAAACGTTCACGGCAATCAACATGCAGTGGATGGTCTTGAGACTGCATTTCCCCTCTGAGATATCTGACCCTGGCTCAGGCCCTAGTGGTGGTGCAGCCCAGAAGGGTTGTGCATATCCTTCTGTGCAATACAAGCATGTGGGGGGAAAAAACTGTGACCCTGACTAATCCTTGTACTTGGAAAAGAATGGTAATAGAAGAAAAAGAGGAGGCAAACATTAGAAGAAAGCTATTTTTTAAGTCTTACACATTTGGGTGATAGGTCAGGAGATAGTTATTTAGTCTTACGCTGAGCATAAAAGATTCAGGTGTGAGCTGTGTCGAGGCCTAATCTATAAGCGACTTCAGAAGGATGACACAACTCTCTGAAGATGCCAGAGCCTGCCCTCCCTCTTATCATGCCGTCTGCCTGGTGTGTGTCTGTATGGGGCTGACGCCATTTTCTGCCAATCATCCACAGCTCCCCCATCCCCCAGCCCCGGCTCGCGGTGCAATCCCTTCACAGGTGTGTGTGTCCTTTTGCAGACACCCCGGAGGCCTGAACTTGACTCTTTTCGTGCTGCGCGGCTGAGCTTTTTCAGAAATCAGTGACACTCGGATGACCTTCCCAAGATCTGGGGCCGGCTGGATCTTTACAGTAGATTTGATTTTCAATATTGTAACACCGGCCGAGATCTGAGCTGACCTTTGAGCTGTCCCTAATTGTGACATCCGGGAGCAGGGTGAATGTTGCCGACCTGTCTGGTTTTGTACTAATTTGTCCGTGCTTTACCGTGTCACATAAGGGAATTGGATTTGCCAATTGGAGATTGAGTGAAAAAATGTTTTTGTATTCAGGATGAAAGAGTAATTAAAGATCCTGTCCAACAACTCTTATGATTTTATTGACGGCTACATTTGCATGCAAGTGATTTTCATTAATTTGACTCATATGTGTCAGTCAAGGTTTCAAGAGCATATTGAAAGCAGGAGTCGTTTCAACAATACAATAAAGGTGGTAATGCAAATGTAGAGTAATACGCAATGAGTTTCTTCCCAGAAACAGTCAGAAACGCTGAGCTCTGATTACTGTCCACAATGTATCAAACAGCGCCTAGAACTTTATGATGCATGACATTTGCACGGTCCGGCTCACGATGCAGCAGGCTGATAATGGAAGCCCAAACAGTAGGCCTCATTAACTCGAGGGATCGACACGTTTCGACGTGTAAATCTTTCTGCCATGCCGGAGCGCTCTCTAGAGAGCAGCTGGGCCGGAGCTCTCGGAGTTCTTGGCACCTTGCGCCTCCTCAGCCACTCAACCATAAACAGCCGGGGTCGCATCATGGAGGATTAGGGAGAGATGAAAGGAACATTCCTCAGTGGTCATATTACATGACTTTTTTTATAAGTTTTTTTTTTATAAATAATACTCAATTGTCAACGGGGGGGGGTTAATTCTAGTACAACTACCTGCACAAAAGAATACATAATATTTGTACTCTCCTCAATGAAACACTCTTGTTCTGCTCATTATGCCTGTGTTGTTAGTTTGAGACAGTGAAGAGGACGATTTAACACTTTTAATCTTAGCTCCACATCAAAAGCACATTGGAGAGGGAACGAAATGCTGCCATTACCAGAAACAGACTTTTGAGTTTAAGCTTCATTTATACCTTATCCACTCTTTGACACCCTGCAGCAATGCACTGCCAGAGAGTTTAAAGCACCTTGTTAGGGAGTCTTCTGTGACAGCACAGAATAATTTTTCACTTGAATAAGAGAAAGAAATTGCTTCCCTGCATGCTTTGATTGCTTCGCACTTCCTGTTCAGCTTTTCAGAGGCAACAATAGAAACCATACAGCGGCTATACGTGTTGCAGACGTGATGTTTCAGTTGCGTCTGGCTCAGTTCAGTAAATTGTTTTGCCTACGCCCTCGGGACACGCAGTTTCATTTAAGTTAGTGCTTAAATTCTGTGGCGACTGGGTTACCAGCTGCACCGACGGTCCACTGTTTTCCCAGTGTGTCGAGGCTTATAGTTCCAGGTCATCTGCCATCTGCTTTTTAATGGCAAAAAGCCTATCAGCTGTAATACCACTGAAAGACATCCTGATACACCATCATATGCCATCCACTTGGACAAACTATTTTCAGCACGTTGTGAACTACCAGACCACTTAAAATCAAAAACAACTATAACATCTGTAAATGACCACTGGTGCGTGTGCCTGATACAGCAGGACAGTGAACGGTGAGCAGACGGAGCACAGTCGGAGAGCTGATCACTGCCCGACTGCCACATCTATGTATAAAGCTGTGCGCGCCACCCACTGTGGAATTGGCATTGTGTCAGAACTGATTAAGTGAGGAGTGGAGGGGGTTGGGGGTGCGGGTGGGGCGTGGGCCGGGTCCATGCTTTCACCTGATGCCCTGCCAGCATCATGTCCTGCTAAGAACCAAACCTCAGGCTCTGTCTTCCCTGCTTCCACTGCAGTGATAGAGAGTGAACGGGAGAGACAAGTATTCTCAGGGCATCAGATCTAAATCTCTGTTAGTGGAGGCGGAACAAAGGAGGGAAAGCGAACAGGAAGCGGGAACTATTTACATATTATCACCTTTTTATGGTACGGAACAAGGGGAACTTACAGATCTGTGGGATAAACCATGGCCAGTGTTACCCATGGGTCTGCTTTGTCGCAATAATGATGCAACATTACTAAAGTTATACTTTAACGTGAAAAGGAGGCAAATAGTTTATTAATATATTCCTCCTATACAGCCTGCTTACAGGCATAAATGACACTTCTCTTTGTTTTGAAACAAACTAAAAAAGTATTTTTTCTATGACATGTATACACTTGGCGTTTGACTTGTTTGGTAAAAATTATTATTAAAAAAAAAGCCATTTTAATGAAATTGTATTTATTTCCTGCCATGAGTAAATGGGGACACACATTTTTCATTGGTGCAATATCGACACTATCGACGTGTCAGGCACTAAAAATGGTTTGTTATATCACTTAAATTCTAACAGTCACACAGGCAATTAACCGGGAACAAAACTACACATTGCTATAAGCTCCGACAGTCTGATCGTTTGCCATCACCCCTTAAAGGCAGCTAACGCTAGCTAAACCCCCTTCCTTTGCATAATGCAGTGCGGACACAACACTGAGTGCGCAGGAGCTGCTAATGACTTAGCAAGTGTTAACATGAACAAAAAGTCATGTCTAATATTAGCAAAGTAGGCTTCCACTTTCCACGTGGAAGCTGGTTAGCCTAGTTTTGTTAGCTTCCAAATTCCAGATGAAATAAAAGCTTAGCAGCAAGATGGGTCCTCCCAAATGTTGAATGATAAAAAGGGACGGATAGCGATGATCGCCAAGGCTACAAAATACTAAGTGGGCTTGTTGAAAAAGGGCAAAAAGTTCTTGCATGAACGTTGGTAGAAAGTATACGATTACGACATTCCCAGTAGTCAGTAGCTGCTGCCATGGGATACGGCCATCCAGAGGCTTTAATCTCAAGACATGTTAATTCCACAAATATGTCCAACAACAATTTTATCCTCTTTTGAAAAAAATTTAAATATGCCCAACAGCTAAAGTAATATTATTGTTTATATTTCCTTACACAAAAATTAAGGAGACTTCCAATTTCAGTTGAACTTTTGAGGAATCGTGAGCCGCGTCCTCATATTTAGGCCATTACTTTTTTTTTGACCGTTCAAAAGCAACACGCAAAGACAATGAGGTTAAGATAACATGTGCATAAACAGCCCAAACCACTGAGCTGAAAGTGATAACCAGAAGGGGAAAAGTACAAACGCTGTAGCGAGAGCCCGATGAAAGCAGACAACACTAATCTGTGTCTCTAAAGCTGCCGTAATCTATCAGCTGTGTCTTGCTTCTGTTTTACTTCCTGTAAACGCAGCATTGCACCTTTAACCAAAAGAAATGGTCTCTCTTTTCACAAAAGCTTAACATTTCCTGCGTGATCATCACAAACTGAAGAAAGACATAATCACTCACAGACATATTTATCCACAGATTAAATGATGATGGACTTTACAATACAAAACGCTCTTTAGTGTCAATGGAGGTGCAGCTTTAACTCGTGCTTTTGAAAAAGGAAGCTTTAGTCTGCTCTCAATCAGGCTTTTTGTCTCCCTAAATCATAATGGTATTATTTGAAATGGACACAGAGCCTTTGAAAGGGAAATGGCTTATTAAAATAATTGTAATATTTACAACAACAAAAACAACCGAAAATGGACCATTGCATTAGTTAAGAGTTCATGAGGGATTGAAATGTTTTATTGAATTGGGATATATATCTAAAAAAAGCATTTGTTGCCGCAACACTAAACGAGTGATTATAGCAGCTTAGGCGACTCCGTTTTACCAAAACAATGAAAGGATTGCAGGATCAGTCACACTATCCTTCCAGTGAGTTATAGTGCGTGTGTGTGTGTGTGTGTGTGCTGGTGGGTGTTTTGAGAAGGGGGGGGGAGTGATACAGTATGTCATGTGTCTGTAATCACACAAATGGGTTAAACACTTAATAAACTCATTTTCAAAATAAGCATCTTTAACAGCCATCCATGTGTAATGGATGGCTGTTTTTGATTCCATACAGCAGAAACACAGTGTATCAACTGGGACACAGCAGCGCACTTCAGTAGGAACCTTAGAGAGCACTTCATTACTGCGACTCATGCGTGAGACTGACCAGACGGAGTTACATTCATGATAATAAGACAGCTTTGTTTTAATAACACAGGCGATGTCAAGATGCCGCTCACACACAGAGCGTAGGGATGCGGCGAGTACGCCACTTGAAATGAAAATGGTTTGCCCGGACAAAAATAATATTTGTGGCAGAAATTGCTTTGTCACTTTTCTGGCAGCTGCATGCTTAATTGAAGAATTTGTGCAGTCTGAAAGGAATGAGACGTCAGTGGCTTTATGTAATCCATTTGATGAATTTGCTTCTTGTGATGTTAAACAGGTTATGAGCCATCTTGTAATGCATTGCAGTTTGAGAACAGCCATCACAGCGCTGAAAATTAAGCTCAGGGCCACCTTCTGAGGAGGCACAGATATAAGTATACATTCTCTCCAAACAAAATAGGTCATGCTGTTTCAGCTCCAATTTAATGCTGAGAAAAAATAACAGTCGACGGGTAAAGCAGCTGTGTACAGAGCAGCCAGCAATAATTAAAAATTTACCAATTCCATAATTGACATTTTCCGCAGCCATTCAACTCTTTGCTGTAAAGTGAATTCATATGAAGGGATGCATTTCAGAGTGTTCACAGACATGTAATGTATGTAGAGGGGCCTTTCAATGTTTGTAAGATTGTGCGTGTGTAAAAACTAGGTCATCTGTTCGGAACTGACACATCCCCCTGCAAACAGATATTTGAAAATCTGAGACTGTAGAGCGGGGAGCCACAAGCAATCTGGAAAAAACAAAACAACAACAACAAATGACTGCACAAATTGTTGGGACGGAGATAAGACTCATTTGGCGTCTCTTTGTATACCATTACAAGCCCGCGAATACAGCAAACACCGTATTACGCAGGATGCAGGTTTCCCTGGTTTGGGCGAGAGCTCAAAGTATTTCCCTACCGATTCCACCTGTGGTAGCACGGACCTATATTTAAACACATGTGGTGGACATAATGAAGATGCACACAGGTTATGCCTTCAAATCCATGTATTGGCAACATGCACTTCCCTTTTGTAATACACAGCGTTGTCGATCTCCTGTGTAATTTTGCCTCCTAAGCAAACCATGATATATCCTTCTCCTTTCCGCCTAAACAACTGCATGGTTTATCTAATGACACCCTGAAGGATATCTCTTGACCAAACACTATCACTAAAATGCCGGACCCAACAATACACAAAGCCTGATCCGCTGAGGGATGCTTCCTTGATGGAGAAAAAAATGTTTCGAAAGTGCAGACGTTTCATGGACTCTGAGCGGATGAGAGTCCTTTTGTGGACAGAGGAGGATGTTAAGAGGGCAGAGAGGAATCTAGTTTCAGCAACAGTCAAAGGGAAAAAAAAAAAAGAAGAAAAGTTGTTTATGTGCATAGAGGAATTAAAACTGTCAGGAGACCATGTCCACAAGGAGCCAGCAGGGGCCACTGTTTATGCAGGTGGGTTTGGCTGCCTGGTGTCTCACTGAACCAAGACAACTTCACACCTTCATGTAGAATGTACTTAGTGGGCAAGATGCAGGATCAATACATTATACATTATTGACCAGTGCTTTGTTTTTGTCTTAAACCAAAGTAAACTAATTAAATTAATTCTTCACATAACCCTTGTGCTTTTCACACTATCAGGAAAAAGAGGTTCAAATGCTCAAAATACTTTGTTGTTGTCGTCATATGACTTGGAGTGAACGGAGGGAGGGCGTCCAGCTGTCACCCACTGTATCATGAACTAAGCACATTTAAAGCTGCGGAATAATCCCTGTACTGCAGGACACATCTGCACCTCTTCACTACAGGCCAGCAGTAAGAGGCTGAAAACAGGAAAATAAACAAACTGCTCAGACATTTTAGATGGCCAGGGCCCACTGAACTGCAATGACAGGTATCGATCAGGCCAGTTATTTACCAGCCGTGCTGTTCGTCTCAGAGGGGGCCAGAGAAGAGGGTGGCAGGGCTATTATTTATGAGCACTTATGTGACAAACACTTCTGATCCACTGACTGAAGGAATGAACTGGCCAATCAACAAACCAGTAATTTCAAAGAACAACATGAAAGACGATGTAGCCCTTTATTTCTGAGTGGACGCTGCAGGTTTATGTACAAAAGTGAGCATTACTTAATCAAAGTGCTGACCTAGTCTTCATGTAATTTCAAATAAATTCACTTTTTTAGATTTTGTATATGATTAGGGGATTAGCCCTACACACTGAAGCCCTTTAGTTGTATGTCTTACGTGCTCAATTTCATGTTAGACGGCAAATGGTAGAATCAAATCTCTGCATGTGTCACGTTCATGACTATCCCGTAAAGTTGAATGGTGGGAATTAAGAGCCTGGTGTTTCCCTGGAATTGTCGCCAATATCTTCTGCTTTTCCCAGGAAAAATACCTATGGGATTCCTGGCATGTCCAGCTGTGTGGTTAAATGTCGTTTAGAATCACTGTGAATGAAGCATAGTGCAAAATCTGTAAATGAAACGAAACAACAGCAAATGGTTGAATTAGTCAGGGTTAATGAAGGATTCAAATTTTACTACTCTACTCTAAATTTCAAAATTAAATGTAAAGCTACCCTGCAGAGTTTTCTTGTACACAGACAAATGTATACGTGCATTCTTTATTCATTTTTTTCTGCCTGAAACCTTTAGCAGGAAAATGTGTCGTGCGATACTACTACTGGTCAAAAACTCCACCGTACCTTTAATTTTCCTGCTGTTGGTTTCATATATCTAACACTAATATGGCAAGTTTGTCATTTATGCAATTGAATAATTAAATCTCAATTAATTAGTAAACCTGTTATTAATTTAACAGTCTTCAAAATGAAAAGCTTTTTATCAAACCCCTAAGGTCATAACTCCCAAACTGTAGTGACACACTGTACTTGGTACAGACCACGTAGTGATAAATAAATTACTTAGTATAACTTTTAACCAGTTACTTTCATATTTGCAATACTTGCAGCTTTGACCATTAATAATTGTAACATTATGTGCCTAATTTGTTTTTGTTGTCGCTTGTGGATACGTTTGCATTTGAGATTTGTTACAGCCCTGTTTGTGGCCTGGAAGCAGCTACTGGAAGGAAGCTTTCTGATGTGTTGGCATGAGAACATGAAACATTAGGGGACCCACCCTCCATAACTGACCTCAAAGATCAGGTCTACAGGACTGACCTTTGAAGCATTTAGTAACCGGAGCCTGTGTGGACCACCACCAAACACCATGTCATCCAACAACATGGTTATCGGCACAGGGCTAATTATATACAGTAGCGTATACATCTACAGTGCTAGTGTCTGACCTGCATTAGGGGTGTAATGGTTACAAGGTATAAGTCAGTCAACTGTTATGTGCCAATAGATTTAATATTCCAACTACTTTCTGTAGTATGTGACAGGGTTTCTGCATTTATTTCATTACACTACCAACATCATCTTTTTTTATTTCTAATTTTAGTAAATAAAACGTGGTAGGCTTGATACTATTAGTTGTGTATGAATTAAATTACAAACAGCCTTTTAGCCTTGCACCTTATAGAATCTGCCCCCTTAAATCCCCCCCACCCCAACTCACTCCTGGTATTTTGAAACCTCGCAAAGTCTCGTTTAAAAACATCAACAACAAATTGTCATGCACTTCCCTACCCAATGCCTGTTGCAGCTTTCAGTAAAAAACATATCTATGATGTTTATGTGTATAGAAAATGGTGCCTTCGAGAGGGGTCATGTTTTCTGTGTTTACAAGAGGAGTGAACTTGAATGACCCACTGCTGTGGTTGTTCACTACATGGGAAAAGGGATTTTCTTTTTTTTTTTTAAAGAGATCACCACTCATGACATATGTCAAGGTTTTTAAAAAGGTTACCTTTCTAATTTTCTTTTATTATTAAAGACGTCTGTTGCTTTCATGACAGTGAAATGCAGATGTCACAGCATCATTAACCAATTTTGAAAACTAAACAGGGCAATGTCTGTTTTACTGTCAGTCCCCTAGCAACAGTGTTCTCACAACTTAAAGGTAGCCTGTTGAGGTTTTTTTTAACCACTACTACTGTTATGGAGCAATGTTTGCGTGAGTGGATCCCTGTTTTGTATGTTCTCGTTCATGCACATGGCGGCAATACTCCCAAGAAACACACTAGTGTGCCAGCGAAGGCACGGAAGAAGAAAAATGCTAGCACCTAAATATGATGTTTTGGTGAGTAACACTGAATGTAAACAGAAACTTTATTTGTTTGTAAGGAAACTACAGCGTACCTTTAAATCACTTGAACTCCAAGCATATCATTCATTTGACAGCCCATGTCAAAAACACAACCTCACCACTTCCAGTTGAAGGCAGCAAAAGCCATGCGTCCTGATTACAAATAAACACTAAAAACGTAGGCATACTGGGCGATTAAGCACTACTGATTATTAATATGTAGTATTAATGCAGCCATATTTGCTTTACTCAAGCTAACAGTTCACTTCAGCTGAATAATTGCTGTATGAGAGAATTAATCAAAATAAACAGTGCAAAGCGCCTGTTTGTGCTTCTTTGTATAATCTTGATTTCTTGAACAGTATGAGAAGAAACAAAGAAACTGTTGAAAGGGCAGAGTAGCTCACAGGTGTAATTGGAGTATTCATGCTTAGATATGAGTGGGTGTGCTTTTTTTAAAATAATGACTCATTTTTGTTTTTAATTGTCCTATAAAGACAATATCACTGTCTGAGAAACTGCATGGAATATGTTGTAATTATACTTGCACCTTTCACCCAAATCGCATACACGCACGCACACGCGCGCTTATTTTAGCGGTGTCATTTTTCTGAAAGCTCTACTGTACATTAATTTGGCAGGAACAGCTACACAGAAATAGAAATCATGATTTTGTCATTTAAACATGGTGGCATTTGAATAGCAAATAAACAAATGTGTCGAGGTGCACAGTGGGATTTAAGGCTGCTTCCTCTGATGATGTGTTAACACTTTATGGTTAAGTAAAAATAGGAAGCTACTGTAAAGAATTCTGAAGAAATGTTTATTTCTTTTTCATGTAGCCAGAGGGAAATTCTGTAGATAAGACTGTAGAAAAACACAAAAAATGTGGATGAGCTTTCAATGTAATGGCTCGATGGTGCTGTGAAAGTAATTAAAATGTATCAGAGGTTGGAAAAAGACAGTGAATGTGTTTTATAACGGTCAATGATCTGAACCAATTTCCAGCGTTTTTTCAAAAAAAGCTACTTCAAAAACACCTATGTCGCAATTTTCAAAACAAAAAATAAAAATGGGACTATCAATAGTTTAGAATAACCATTTCTTTGTTGGTGCGTAGAACAAAGTTCAATTTGTTTCAAGGTGCATCTACACACAGAGAAAAGATCACAGAGCTGCAGATAACGTGTCTTCATCTTGTCGAAGCCCTGGGCTCTTACTTTGTAGTTACACGTGGTAACCCAGCACCAAGCAACGAATCCTCTCTGGTAATCGACAGCAGAGCCGGTAACACTGTACTCAGTCATCTTGCTTTTTTAAGAGCTGCTCATAGCTTCTCGGGGGCAGCTGGGGTCAATCACCTGAAGAGAAGGCATCACGTATGATGTAAACGCAGCAAGTGTTTGGCCTGATTGCCTTTCCAGGCACAAATATAAGTACCTCTCGTGCACATGATAGAACAGCTCCTTTTCCTGTAATATTCATATACTGCAGATATTTTCATTCAACCCACGCAAAATATAGTCCACATAAAGTAATATCAACTTCCATTGATATGCGAATGATACATAACTGTACAACAGGTGTTGCTACCTGCATTCTTTTGCAGATGGGATATTTGCTTTACTGTTATTTTGGGAGCGTGACAAGGATTCATGCTAAGTCACATGTCTTTTGGATGCATCCTGATGGCACCATATGCAAATGATATTGTGCAGGTTAAAAAGGCAAAGTGGCCAGGACCGGAAGGCAGGGAAATGTCAGATATTTAAACACGTTTGACAGTTGAAACCATCATTGACCTTCGAGGGGGCTTTAACTGGCTGCAGGGATTGAGCAGTTCAAAATACTGTAATCCTCCCCCGTCAAACGTCACTCAAGCTCAGCAATAACACAAATCATCATCCAGCTTATTTTTCCTCCAATTTCGGGAAAAAACGGAGAGACTCGTGGAAATTGGTATGTTTAACCGGCAGCCATGAAATCTGTTAATTTTATGGACTACAATAGAGATCAAACACTGGTGGATTTGGCTAATTAAGCATCCTTGAAGCCTGTTGATGTGAGAAGCTGTTCTTACACCTTCCCTTTACGTGCGAGTAAGGACACGTTGGGGGATTGGGTTCTGGGTGGCAGGGGTTGGCATGGGGTGAGGTGGGGGGGCAACGCAGGCAAGCTAATCAGAACATGTCTAGATCATAGAATTTCATCCATGGAGTTCATCTTAGACTTCTAATGACACTGACCTTCTATGAATACCCTCAATTATGTGAAATGATCTCTTGAATAAAGACCTCAATCACAGTAACAGACCCCCTACTGAGAAAGTCCCGGGTATTACGTAAAATCACCATTAACTCCAGTGACTACATTTCATTTTTGATAATTATGACAAATATGTAAATAGTTCCTTTAATTGACTATGTTTTGGTTTATTTACACAACAGACTGAAAGAGGCACAAACCATTTATTTTAAGTAGATTTAACAGCATGTGTAAAAGGTTATGAACATGTCACGACATTGGGTCAAGCAGAGTGATAATCATAAAGGCGACGTTGACAGATTTTGCTTTCAGTCTAATCTTGCCTTTATAGCGTCCCTGGTTTATTTTGGCATTAAGGATCTGCTATACTGGACACAAACAAAAAATCGTATTAGAGCTAAGGTTTGGATACAAATGTTTTAGGGGAGGATCGGGTCAAACATGATGTGACACCACATTTACAGCGAGTCATTTACAGCGAGTCATCTAGCTCAGTGTGTGCATATGGAGCATTGAGTTTCCAGATATGTTTCAAAGCATTCAAATAAAGCACGCGGGGAGGGAGGCACAGGGCCCATTATCCTGCTACAGTATATCCTTGGGAAAGGAAGACAAATATATATAGCGTACACGCTATATCTGTAAAATTAGTAATTTGCTTTTATCTGAAATCAAAGAGATGCTCACAAATCTATTAAACGCCACCTTTTGTTTTGTAATAATGTATCATACTGGGACCAAAGTGAGCTTTTCAAGCAAAATGTAGACTTTTGTTCTGAACAAATATAATTAGACTTATTTTTAAGATATTCTCTGCAATATTGAAGCTAATTTGTATTTAGCAAAGTACAGTCCTTGATGAGCTATTCCCAGAGGCTGGGAGGCCCAGTTTGTATTTTGAACCAGCATAAAATCCTTGAATTAAAGAAAACTCAAGGGCCTTTCACTTTCCAGAGATTGTCGACGGCTGGATATATTGAGATTAGAATAGCTGTCTCTGTGGCATTGACTACTCTGTTCTAAGGGACGACAGTTTTTTGTAATTCTTTTCAGTCATGTACAGTTCTATAAAAAGGTCGAATGCTGGATCCAACATCTTGCAATGCTTTTGGAGGCTTGAGGCTAGGCCTATGACAGTCTCATACCGTGCTTGCCAAGATTAAATGTTATACCTTTAATGCTTATATTATACATGTTGTTTTTGTGTTAGTTAGCATTTAATTCATTTGTATGCATGACATAGTAAACTTACAACACTGTTTAAGAATGGACTATTAAATCTAAAATTTGTTCAGAATGTCAAAATGATATCAACATTTATCGCCCCATTCACAAGACGTAAACAATGAGAAGGCAATCCAGTCCAATTGGCTGCTTGTTGGTAAGCCCTGCCCCCTTTGGTTACTGTTGCTCTCGCACAGCACATTTGCATTTTACGGTGATAACAGAGGCTTGATACCAGACAGACCAGACAGGCTTCTCATTTCTAGCCAGCGACTTTGTCAGGTGTAACAAGCAGATTTTATCAGCTGTAGCTGGCTTGCTAACTAAGCTGACGTAAGCTGCATAAGTCATTGGAGAATGCTGTCTTCGGGTAACTTTTTAATGTTTCCAACTGACTTGCTAAAACAAGAACCCTGTAAAAG
>JAVQJF010046768.1:0-11819 GCA_036023855.1 Gadopsis marmoratus
CCCCCGCCCGCCGGGCGGCGCGCGCCCCCCGCCGAGCAGGGTTTGGATCAGTCTTCCATTATGGATCCTAATCATTCTCTCCACTCTGCCGCTGTCACGGCAGAGCTCCCACTCGATCAATGGAGCCTGCAGTCGTCTCTTGCCTTGCATCGTCGCAGGATAAATTCCACGTGTGACAGCTGTGTCAGAGCTGAGATGTTTGCACTTTTTCTACCGGCCCTTTTCCACGAGGAGCCCCAGTAACTAAACTATGCTAAACTAAACTAAAAGTCCTTTCCACTGCATCTTAGAAACCATGAGCATTCATATAAGCTAACCCTAACCCGGAACGGACAGTGGCTTTTTATGCGCCACCTGTCTTTCATGCAATGACACGAGCAGAAGGATTGTTTCCTTGTAATCTTCTGTGATGCTTGATTGGGTGTTCGGGAGGTGGCCCGTACAGGTACAAAGGTAGACTAAATACTGATGAACTGAATGCACTGAAAGAGTTAGCAAATAACGGCCTAAGCCTGCTACATAACTTCATACAAAGATGGACAGCGCGTCTCCACTTCCTCCCACTGCACAAAAATAAAGGCAAGATAGCCCAGAAATGGGAGCTGCCATCTGGTGACGTCAGCTGGAGCCAGAATGTGAAGAAATGACCCTGCGGTATCGAGGTCCCGCCCACACCCACCCACCGGGACCAATCGCAAGCACACTTACAGTTGTCAATCATGACGTCACACCCCCTCTTTAAAGCTTCAAATAAATGATCAGAAAAATGAACACTTGAACAAATGTTGTCCATCTTTATATACAGTCTGTTGGGGGACTTCATGGCGTGCACGAAGCGTTTGACTTACACGCCACTCTCAGATTCTCACTTCCTACAATATCTGTGTGGCAGCTGCGGTGAAAGATCATTCTTACACTAATGAGCTGTGGTTAAGAAGTGGTTTGGGTTAGGCAACCGAATCATGTGCAGGACACAGCACTTCTGCCATCACTACTGCTCGCATTGGACGTAAACCGCAAAGTGCAGAATCGTTCAAATATGAGCGTAATTCCTGCTATGGACACTGGGCTGCTTTTTACCAGTCAGCAACGTTCAGCACTGCAACTTCCACCCAGGAAATACTACCACTAAAGATGGCATGGACTTTTAATAGAGCTCAGAAACAAAACGTGGACCGATAGGTTCCTGCAGTCAAAAAGGGCTCCGAGTCACAGTTGTGGACTCTGAGCTCTGCTCTCTGTTCTAAAGCACTGCTTAACTGCCACACCTCGATATGACTCTTCTTGTAAACGTGGTAATTACAAACCAACTAACCGTAATGGTACCAGACGCAGCTTTTGCAACGATTAGAGTGCATCACCACCACGAATATATTCATTGGAAAGCCCAACACGTGAATCTCTTATATAACACTGCGATGAAATAACCTAATCTAAAACCTTTTTTGGCCCACCTACTTGTCCAATTGACATTAGGGCCCCTTTTTGCCATAGCAGAGCTTCACAATGAGATAATCCCCTCATGGAGGCAATAACAAGTGCATGGAGGAGGTGAGGAAGTCAATGGACAATTAACTTCAATTGACATTGAATGGACAATATCTCTAAATGCATTTACAGATGTACGGTGGCTGGACAAGCTGGAAATAAAAAGGAATTAAAATTAGACCGCTGTTCACAGCTGAAGCCTATTATTCCAGCGCAGCACAGAGAGAGAAAGAGGGTGCGATATAGCGAGCGTGTGAGAGAGAGGGAGAGGGAGGACAAGACCACAGACATTGTGAAGCAAAGTTGAGAGCCATTACTAAAAAAAAAAAAAAAAAAAGAAAAAAGTCCACCCCCTAAAAATGACCTCAGGTGAAAATGAGATAACTTTCCCTCTTTTTATGGCTTCCACAATGAGGCATTATCAGCCAGAAAACGGCATAAGGCGGGGAAAGTGAAATGAGGATGTGCGTGTAATGGTGAGGGAGGGATCGCCATTGATATATCCATCCAAACTGGAGGGCCTGGAACTGACAGGGCCCAAGAGGAGCGTCTGCAAAGAGCCCGAGAGAGATAAGGGGGTCATTATTCCCCCAAACTTGAATAATCCCTCGACGGCAAAGCCCCGGCCTTCCCCAAGGATTATGAGACTTCTGAGCGCCTGTGAGGAGAGGAGAAGAAGAACGAGAAGGGGAGGAAAAGCTGGGTTTTTTTTTTCCTCTACATGTAGTCATTTTGAAAGTATTAGTGAGTTGTACATTATATTGGTAGAATAACCCCAAATGAATAGTTCATCCAACATTGTGATCCATATTTGCATGCGTTGAGGGAGTGAATATGTTAAACACATGGGTGTGTGAAAGTTGGCGGTTATGCAAATATATCAAATACATCATGAGTTACTGGGAATGTTACTTGTACAATACTTACAATACTATGAAAACTGCTAATTAAACAACTACAGGAATAAGCAGCTAAATGACTCATTACTCCAAATTAAATGACAAAATACACTGTTTGTCTATACCTTTCTAGAGCGACTCAGAAGTGTTTTCTGATTCGATGCCCCCCCTCAGCGGGATGACATCGCTCCAAAACTATTGCAAATCGCAGTTGAAAAATAAGTCTGTTTTTTCATGACGTGTGAACGCTGCGATTCAGGTTTGGTTAGGTTTAGGGAAAGATTGTCTCTCACAGTAGAGATGGGGAGCACGAGTGAGACCAGTTTTTTATTCGGAACCTTCACCCATCTCTGATTAATGGAATCTTGTGTTTTGACCTCCTCCCTTACTTGCGCAGCATAATGGAGACATTTGCCTTTCTAACATGTGGTTAACGGGGTAAAAAGGTCGCAGTTTTGGTTAGGCTTAGACGCCACAACTACTTACAGCAGTCTCCTGGGTGAAAGGCCGGTGTTTGACCGAGACATCCAACCCAGACCTCCTCACTACATGGACTTTGTCGCTGTTCATACTGTGTCACCTAAGGCAAACTTCTCCCATGTGCACTTGTGCAACGACAAAGTAGTCATCACACAAACTGTCCATGTTTATGCCTGTTTGTGGCGGAGCAAGACCAAGGCTCTCGAGCTTGGTCCATGTCACAGGGGCTTCAAGTGACCGCTCATTTTAGGACCCACTGACAGCCCTGTCATCTCAATAGCCGATGCACCTTATCGGTGTGGCTGCTGCTTCTTGTTTAAATTCCCGAGCTTCTGCTGGGGGAATCTTTCTGAGAATTGTGTTGCCATTATTCCCATATTCCCTGTAAAACTCACCCTACTTCCTCCTGATCGGTTTAGAGTGAAGGTCAACCACGACAGAATGCCATCGTGTGGCGGTGGCATCATTTCTCTGAAACCTCATGATTGCAGTTTGTAATAAACACACCAAACTGTGACAATACCTGTAACATAAAGGCATCTTTCCTGGGAGAGTAGGCTTGCCTCAACACCTTACTGCACTGCTCTTCAAACTCTGAGAGGAAGTGGGAGCGAAGAGCAGCAAAAGCAGCAAAAGTGACAGCCATCTTGAGACAACGTGCAGTGGCACGTTCTTGATAATCCATTTCCAGAAAATCAAAGAATGAATCTTGGTCGATGAAAATTCACTGTAGCTTCGGCGTCAAAACTCAAGGCTTTAATTATTCCACTTTCAAGGCGGTTGTGAATGATGTGACACGCCGTATCATCGGTGTTTTCCTGCTTTAGAATCTGGTTCATGCTTTACAAAATTTCTCACACGTATGCAAGTTCCTCACTCACCAACAAGAAAGCTGTTTACTCAGTATAAAGACGACAAGTAAAATCTGGTAATCAAACCAGAAATGATCTCTGTAACTGCCACATGTACCTTGCTTTTAGGACACGATCAGAAGTAGAAAAGGCCAACAACCAAAGTCCGGTTAAAGCTTAGTTTGGGTTGGATACAGTTTCTCTGACTGTCGCCATGAATTCTACATAAAACCAGTTTTGCAATTTCTCATATCTGAGAGATATCAATCCGTCTCTGCCTCTGGCTTCTCAGCGACCACCCTGGGAACGTTCTGCCTCTGTGTCTCGGTGTAGTTTATGAGCTAGGTGGCTGCAGATCAGAATTAAAGGCAGCCAGACAGAAAATGGCTACAGGGGCCATGCGGGTAGTGGTGAATGAACAGTAGAAGATCATTTTCAAAGGGGCCCTAAAAATTAACTATGCCGTGCCGTTAACTCAATCACCTAACTGCTGCATGGTAAGTTCCACTACAGGCACTTCACTGCTGTCCAGTTGGTGTTTGATGAGCACTGGGCTTTTTGATGGACTCCAAATTGCACTTCGGATGTTGTCTGAGAGTTCAAGCATCCAGTTGCGTTCTGAGCCATATGTACGTGACACACGTCCTGGAGCCCATTCGTTCACAGGCGGAGACCGGGAAGAATTTATTACAGAATTTGGGAGGGAAAAAAAAGCTCTGTGAATATGGTATGTCGGACGGTTCACCTCATCCCTTCCTTTTGCAAAAATGCCACGTTACTATATTCGACTTCGAAGGCGTCATGCGGGGCGCGTCATGCTTTCTTTTATGTGTTTTGACCTTCAGACCTTTGTGATTTTGTCTTGGACGCTCACGGATAAGCTCAGTGGCTCTTGCCGAGAAGGACGCCCATCCAATCAAGTAGTTTCTCCCTGAGACAGGAGGCTAACAACAGTGGAGTTAGTTGAGTCAAACGGAAACAGACACGACCACCGCAACAACATGTTTTTTGTACTTCCTCATAACCGTCTCTCTGGGTTTTTTTTTTTTTTGTGTCTCTGGTGGGTAAACAGAAGAGAAAAAAAGTGCAGAGACGCACACGCGGGGGAAAGAAACAAGCAACACTGTCAGTTCATTTTCAGATCTGGTAATCTTCCAAGTTCATTAACAAAGCCCGTGTCTGACTTGCTGTGGCTTTTGTACGCACTGAGGAGTCGTTGTGATACACCACAATGAATAAGTGATAAGCTGTTCGGGTAATTTGCGAAGTGACACAACTTTTTTTATTTTTGCCGTAAACCCTGATGGGTGGGGTGTGAAGGGAGGGGGGTGGGGGTGCAGATAACAATGAACGAATGTGACAGGATTGTGTGGGCGGAATCCACTTAGAACTATTACAATCAAGCTTCATTTACATGAGCCGCCGACAACCTTCAGTTGACTTTGGGGGCTGCGTTTGGGAATAGCGGACATGGGTATTACAGAGCATACTGATGCATTTGTAATGGGGGCAGGCAGCAGAGCCTAATGCTGACTAGCTCCGCAGAAGAAGGGGGGGGAAAAAATGCTCCAAATGGAGAGATCAATTCCCCCCTACTTCGCACTGTGTGATGGATTTGACATTCATCAGTGCCCTGTCAACTAATGCGTCTGGTTTTATATTACACCTGTGATTTTTTTCTCTCTCTCTCTCTCTCTATTCTTTTATGGCTTCATGAAGCCAGATTAAAATGGTAAAATTGTGAATTAATTTTTTGGTAGGGCATGGGAAGCCAAGGAAATTTAGATTTTAGAGATCGATGGAGTATTTCATTCTAAGGGAGAAGAGTGATATTGAGGGCAAAGGAGGGAAGGGAAGTCATTTTCGCAGGGCTAGGAAGTCTAACCTGGATTAACGGTATTTGATTTATTTATACCATTTCTATTTTCTATTATTTTTTAACATCTTAACTTCCACTCTCAAGGATCTCATATTACTGTCTGCAAGACATTAAAGAGGAAAACTTGTAAACAATTGCAGGACTGTGAAACCCAGCAAAGGTTCTTTGATTTTAAATATAACCAGCCCCCAGACTCTCTCAGCCACAGCCCTCCTACGGAAAGTTCCATTATATGTTTATATCAAGGTAGGTATTATTCCCACTGGCTTTTGTGGTGGGTTCCATCATAAAACTCCCCTTTTTGGCAGGAAAAGGCCTGACAGGAGAATACGTTCTTTTTTACAATTCAAGCGATGATACATCATTGTGGGAGAGCTTGGCACAACAATACATAGCCCATCTGAAAATGTAGAGCGCACCTCATTCCAAAAGAGGCTCCCAAAATGCTCTCGGGAGCAGAACGGAGCCCTGGAATCACAAAATAAGACAAGAAGTGCTCAGTCTTTTACTTTATTCACGAGGCCCTCGCCCTGTTTTATACCCATCGACGCTACACTCTGCGGCCGTCGGTGAAATTAAATACTGGAATGACTTAAAGCAGGATTCGCTCACCATACGATTAAAGACGAATGTGATTCACTCACAAACATTCAGAGAAACATGCTTTTTCTAGTACACTGGGGTTTCTCCTTGACACGTTTAATCCAAATTTGTATTTTATGACTCTGAAAAATCCCTCAAATTAAAAATGAATATATGGGGCAAATGAAAACGTCAGATTCAGCATCCTCGATTTTCATTTTCTCCCCCTCTTTTTTTCTTTGAAGCAGTTTGCTTGACTTGGCCTTTCACCTTCCGAACACTGGGGGGAGCTGGTATGTTATTGCCACAGAAAAGGGGACATGGATGGAAACACAGTGGCGGTGGAGGGAGACCGTTCATGCTTGATGAACAACAGTTGGTTGAAAGGGTAGGTTAAGTTTAGTTACAATTCGTTTTACCCATTAATACCCACTCAGTGAGTGTTTTGAGTTTTCTTCTCTCTAACTAACTTATTTCTACTTACGCTCACCCACCAAGCACACACACAGAAACATCACTGACCCCAAACATCCTGTGAAAGAAGCTGAACTAGCGTCCAAACTGAAGCACGGCTCAGTCGCAGCAGGTAGGCGCCCTGACTGCTTGCCCTTAGCAGATTATGATTATGATTATTATGATTAGAGTTCGTCAAGTGTAAACAACTTGTTCTGATAAACACCCTTCATGAGCCCTCGTCCTCTCTTCCCCAGACACCCTCCTGTTGCTCTCCCATTCTCCCAGAAAGCCTCACGCCACCCAATTTATATCAGAAGAGACATTTGATGTCTTTGGCAGAAATCTCAAAAGCACACTGTTGGCCACATTAGCGTGAGACGGAGTAAAAACACATTTTCTGCTTGGGGGAAATGAAAAGGAAAGAAAAAAGCGACAACAGCGCCTTTTAATCACATCACAAACTTTTGTGAAGAGGAAAACGCACATTATTACCATCAGCATTTATGCAGCATTGTTTGCAGCTGTTGTCTTTGGTTTGTCACAGGTTACTGTTTGTTTTGTATCACAGACAGAATCCATGCGTGTGCAGATGTGCTCCGCCTGAGACAGATCTATATATATGCCGTTTCTTGAGAAAAGATGTAATTTCACTGAAAGGGTACATTTCCGCAAGGCAATTAGCCGAGGACAAGGAGCCTCACCTCCCCGTCGGCTTGCTGCCTGCCTCTCCGTCCTCGCCTGTTTGCTCCCTGACAGAGGGCGCTGTCCTGCCTGGCGGCGCACGAGACAGACAGTAGCACTCCCACTTCCTTTCTTTTATTTCCCATCGAGGTTACGCGGGTGAACGCTGGTTGAAGTTGCGCAGCACGCGAGTTCCAGCAGAGATCAAATTTTTTTATTGAGACTGTTGATCTTTTGAATTAAGAGTCGCTCTTTGTTTTATAATGAAATGTGAATGAAACAGATGGAGGATGCCCGCACCCACGCTCTGCTAATGCTGTCCATCCCATAAAAAACACCTGTGCGCTAACTTCTCACCTCCCATAGGTTGGTGTAAATATGCACTAATTTAGGTGACCTATTTTATTTTAATGATGGATGAGTTAATTCGGCAATTATCTCAATAACAGGTGTCCATAATTGCCCAGTGCTTCAGAGACTGAGGCTTAAAACGCTGCTTTGTCCGTAGCTTGATGGACAGAGCTGTTCATTAATACCCGCCTCTGTAAAAAAGAACCACGCGTATTTAAAGTTGGGAGGCTTCACACACCATGGCATTTAACTACTGTAGAAGAATTAACATACTTTATTTAAATAAAAGTACCAAAGCTTCAATGTGATAGCACTCCATTGCAAGTAAAAGACCTGCAAGAAGACGTTCATAATCCCATATAAATTATAGTGTCGTCAGCAAAGTGTTTAACGCATCAAACGGAAAAGCACATTCTGCAGAAATCTGGCCCCTATTATTATATAAGACATTAGAAGATTTTAAAACGCTTGATTGCACAGTTTATACAGATAGTTTACTCTAGTGGTTAACCCAACCTAGGGGTCGGGCCCCCTACAAAGTGTCACAAGATAAATCTTAGGGGTCATGAGATGATTAATGGGGTAAGAACGAAGAAAAAGCAAAGTTGTGCAGCACACATTTGTATTCTTTGTGAAATATTGGACTATTTTACCTCTTCAGGCCTTGAGTGGGGAAATTCTTTTCATGACTGACTGAGTCGCCAGGAAGTCATTGCTAAGTACTTTGGGGACCCTAGGCAGACCCAGCTGTGGGGACCACCATGTGCCTTATCTTTGCGTTTCTATTTTATGTCTCTATATACATCTAATCCACTACCTTCAAAAAGCAAATAATGTAGTTTTACTTTAAATAATTTGACTGTTTATATTTATCAGTTATTTTGCAGATTGAGGTTTTATACTTGAACCATATAATACATAAGTATGATGCAATGTTCTTCAGCCGTAACATCCAGGCAGCACGGCACCCTGCAACAAGCTGTGATGCTCTGTGTGTTCTGACTCCTTTCTATCAGAACCAGCATCACTGTTTCAGCAATTTGAGCTACAGAAGCTCTTCTGTTGGATCGGACCACACGGTCCAGCCTTCGCTCCCCACGAGCATCAGTGAGCCTTGGCCGCCCATGACCCTGTCTCCGGTTCAGTGGTTCTCCTTACTTGGACCACTTTTGGTAGGTACTGCCCCCTGCAGACCAGGAACACCCCGCTGCAGTGTTGGAGATGCTCTGACCCAGTCGTCTAGCCATCACAGTTTGGTTCCTTGTCAAAG
Source organism: Gadopsis marmoratus (assembly GCA_036023855.1). Taxonomy (NCBI): domain Eukaryota; kingdom Metazoa; phylum Chordata; class Actinopteri; order Centrarchiformes; family Percichthyidae; genus Gadopsis; species Gadopsis marmoratus. Next base: position 8,938 of record JAVQJF010046768.1, read on the forward strand.
TCGCTCACATCCTTTCTGCTTCAACACATTACCCACTGACAGGTGCCCTGGGAACCAGATAATCAATGTTCTTCACTACATAAAGTTATGGCTGATCAGTGTATAAAGTAGTTATGTTAATAAGTATGACCAGCTGTATTAAAATGCTGCTTCCATGTTCATAATAATCTACACACATTAAAAGTGCTTTGAGGGTATTTTGTAAGTTATCACACTATATATCAGAGTATATGCAAGCTAAACTAGGAACAACTTTATATATATATCATTATGTAAACATCTTGGTATATTTATGGGGTGCCCAAGGCAGCTGCCTACCTTGCTTAAAGTCCCCCTGAAGAACCACTGGTTTATTTCTTTCCCTTCATAATATAAGATTATCATATATTTTTTTATTTGCCAAATAAATGTAAGGGGGTAAAAAGTACAATATTTCCCTCTGTAATGGAATGGAGTAAAAGTATGAAGAAGCATAAAATCAAGTACAGTTTGTAGGTACTGTGCTTGTGTAAATTTAACTAATGTACTTAATTACTTTCCACGTATGCTTAGCATTAATAAAAACCCATATTCCTCTAGAGAAAATACTTTTTTTCCTTCACATGATGTGAAGGAGAGAAGGGGGGGAATGGCAGGACCGAGTGACGAAGGAAAGGAGACAGAGGAGATGTTCAGAGTCTTGCTCAAACCAGCAATGCTGGAAAATGGCATGAAAGCGTCTGTGGCAAGAGGTTCTGCGAGTGTGTTGCTCTCGTTGGAGTGTGTCATAAGCAATCAGCTGCTTTGAAGAAGTAAGTAAATGAAAGAGGAGATGCACCGTGCTCCCCCAAGCTTTCCTTCCAATTGTAGGCAAAAATACTTTTTTCTCCCCTCTGTCTGAAAAGTAGAGGAAGATATGATTCTTATTAGAGCCTGTCAAACTCAATAACAGCAGCATTTGTGTCTTTTGGCTCCTGAGATACCACATTTCCACCTTCCCCAAATCTGCAATTGGTTCCTGATATTTCTGAGTAATTTCGCAATTTGAAGAAATACATTTCGCTGTTGATAATAAGCATTCAGGGTATTCATGAGTCACAAAGTCGTTGGCAGCGTCATTTGCAACTCATGACAGTGGATCCATAAACAGAATGATGTCGGTTCTGTGTGAAGTGTCTGACAAATCAGTGTGAAGAACAGCAAGAGTTCAAACGCAAAGAAAGAAAAGGGATGGATGGATGGGAGGCAGGAAGGCAAAGACGAGTAGAAATATAACAGCTTACCAGTGTAAGACATTAATTTGTTGAAAAGTGAGAGAAATCCTGTGAAGCCAGAAAATAAATGAAAATGCTAAATCCAGTGCTAATAAATATTGAGTGTAATGTTTCTATCTGACGTGAAAAGCTTTTTCGTTTCGACATTAAATGCAGATGACTGCTTATTTGCAAATACAGCAATCACTGTTGTCGTCGCCTCAAATATCGAAATAGATACACCGATTTTAAAGGGCACATCCACGTTTGAGTGTGTAGCTTTAAGTGATGATCGGCAGCAGAAAAAGAATCTCCCATCTTATCGCATTGATTCAAACTAGTCCGTGTCCGGCTTCCTGCGTGCTGCTGTGAACAGCCTGGCATATTGGAAAACCGCTCAGCTGAACAGGAAGGCTACACGTTCAAAATGTCTGATCTGTATGGAGTAAAGACAAATAAGAACCACGCCGTTGTGGCATCACTGACCTGACAACCTCTGCGAGCGGCGCTGTAGGAACACGGCAAGCAGCACAGCTCTCCTGTCATTCGTTCGCCTCTACGTCACAGCCCAGGAGCAGATGAAGCGGTGAGCTTTTTTGGGAACCAAAATAACACGACGTAGGATGTTGTGGGTCTCCCCGCACGGGTATGAAAAATAACGGCGCATTTATATATTTCCCCTCCGTCCTCTCTCCCCCACGGCCACGCTGCCTTCGCGCCTGGTGGACTGGCATTAAATCGGTGCGCTCGCGCAGCCCGCGGTCCGATTCGTGCGTTTCCTTCCTCTCACCCTTGCCTTCACGCTGACCTTTCATCGTAGCCCCGAGTCCGTGCAAGCAGTGCCGCGGGCCCGACAGGAAGCCCCGTCTTCACGGCTCCCTGCCCTCTGTCGAAAGATGTCATCCTGTAATACTAACAAGTACTAATGACCTACAATAAACCACATTCATTTGGCACTCAAGAACAATGACTACAACGTGTGCCGGCTACAAGCCTTGTAAAACACTAATTAGAATGATAAAAATGAGCCATAAAAAGGCAAGTTAAAGAGGGATTAAGTGAGATCGTGTATATTTATCATCCTTGATATCAACTGACAGAAACAGACAGAATTAGTATATTTTAGGTCATACTACGTCAGCCTGGAACTTCAACTAAAGGCTCTTGTTATCCTGTTCTTTATTATTCACGCTACTTTTTATTCTTATTCTTCCCTACGTTTATTGCAACTTTTCAACTCCTTCATACTTTTAGCTACAGAAATCACTCAACTATCAAAATGTTCAGCTCTTTGAGGACGTTTTTCTTGTATTTTTCACATTTATAACCTTTATACGTTTTTACCCCTGAACCATCTTCAGCGCCGATGGACACACAGAGAAATGAAGATCAGAGAGTTCAGCTCTGTAGTCCTGAGATCAGATTTGTCCATATGAGCTTCTGCTCCTTCTTTCCTGCAGCTGATGGAGGAACCAGCTGTGAGAGCAGGTCTGTGCAGGTTCCTACAAAACTACAACCACATTTCAAATATTCCACATCAGTCAGACATTATTGAAATTATTCTGTCTCTTTCTGCAGAAATGTAACAATGTTAAGGACAATTATGTTTCTATTTTATTTTTATTCTTTTTTCCACAATTTATACTTTAA
>JAVQJF010046775.1:0-21873 GCA_036023855.1 Gadopsis marmoratus
GACCAGTCCAGGGTGTTTCCCTGCCTCTCGCCCAATGTTAGCTGGGATTGGCTCCAGCCCCCCCCTGCGACCCTTCGGGATAAGCAGTCTGGTTAATGAATGAATGAATGAATGAATGACTCTCCATTTCCCTCCAGTGTGAGTTTTGTGTTTAGTTGCTTGTTAAATGCTGCATCTGTGGTTTTACTGTGTGTACAGGAGGGGAACAAGGGAAGGATGGAGCAACAGCGCCAACTCTTAGCAGGACCATCTCCATGCCTGTGGACATTGCTGGTGAGGGACATCTCTCCTGTTCAGAGAGATAATGTAATGCTAATTTTTGTTTTTTTTAAATGTTCTTTAGTTTTACCAATAAACAGGCCGTGTTGTAACTGTTCGTGTGCTACTCGTAACTAACGTTCCTGAGTAGAAACATTGTTGAGATGCCTGAGGAAAAGGGTCAGAGTGGAAAGGTAATGGGTTGAATTAAAACCACCCCACTCAGCTCTTCTGATGTCATGCCTATCTACAATGAACTACATGTGCCAAGTCTTTGGGCATGTTCACAACAGTTATCTTGAAAGCATTGGATTCAAGCTACGACCCCTTTAGTTTGCTTCTTCTGGACATGTTATTAGCCTCACTGTGGCTGCCAGAAGAGACAGGTCTCTGTTCTCCTTCGAATGATGCACAGCGCCGCTAGAAAGGCGAACACAGCTATCTTACCCATCTGCAGATAACGGCATGTTAACGCAGAGAGGTTAAAGGCTATGACGACACACGTGTGTGACAGCAGTGACACCATGCGCGTAAAACCTAGCATGACGGAATGAAGTCTTGCACTTGCGCACTTAACGTTCAGTAATGACTTCATGACAATAAAAGCAGACAGGGGCATCATGCCAAACTTGGCTGAAATTACAGACATAGATATTTAATTTGTTTTGTGCTCCTCTGCCTCCAAAATCTCTGTAGACTCAGAATGAAAGGTAATTCTAACCTCCATCTAAAAACTAAAACACACAATCATACAAATAATCTCATTGTTGCTCTAAAAATGGCTCGTAGGATAATTTCCCTCCTGGCTTAAAGAAGAATATTTTTTAATTTTGAACTCACACTAATTTTGGACTCATCAACAATTTAGTTGCTTTTAATGGAAACTTGTGTATCCAACATGTTAGTTTTTTCTGGTTTATGGAAACCATGTAGATTATAGATTGATGACCTCTTTTTTAAAAAAGTTTTTTTTTAAACATCCTGTTTGGGCTGTTACGCTCTTCATTTATTCTGTTCAAATATAATAATTACATCAAGTTAAGATGTGCGTTGACTGAAGAACACTATCTACATTTTGTTTGTGCAGGTATACAGAAAAGTCTGAGATCAGACTTTGACATGGCGTATGAAAGGGGACGGATCTCTGTCTCTGCAGAGGATGGCAACACTCCTCCAACTTTCACTCGGGTCGGTACACTGCAGACTCTTGACACACAAATGAGATAAGATTAAGTTAACTGATCTCATTGCATACAATTGGGGTAATTGCACCAGCAGCAAAGACTGAAAGTCCACTACAGGGCACAAATAACAGCAAAGTCATCCAGTATATAAAGTGGTATCTCTCTTGTGGTGTTTGTTGTTCACTATGTTTACTCAAAATTACAGCTATGTATATGATGTTAACTGACACTTATCCGATTGTAAGATAAAGTCTTGTTAGTCAGTAGTCTCATTATGATAATTCATGTTTTTTGTAGGGGCACATCGCTTTTCAACAGGAGGAAGTCCTCTTTTTAGATTGAGACTCATCAAACATTTTCTTGAATCTGTACCATTACAGTCTGTAGCCCTAGACCAGCGAGAGAGGAGGGTGACAGTAGATGAGGTTCCCTCTGGGATCTATCTGTATCCAGAGGAGGAGTCGGGAGTGGACAATATTTTTACACCTGTATCCAGTCGATCCAGCACTGCTCTGTTTGAGGAAGCTCAGAAAGAGATCCTCAAACTCATGAAGATTGAGGTTTGCTTAATCTTTTTGTTTACTGATAGTGTGTCTTGATGTTATTATGTAGTGATATCCTATGGAAGTTAAGTATTATGCCACACACAGTATTGAGAGGAGAAGAACAATAAAACATAACATCTTGTCAAATATTTTTAAATTACTTTAATGGAAGCAAGCCATCAACACGCACGATTCTATCTAGGCGCTTTCCAAAATCAAACTCAAGCGCTTAATAGGACTTCATAGTGTTTACATCATGAAAAAATGTTTTAGTTTGTATTTGTGATGACATTTATGTATGAAGAACAGAACACAATCATCACACTGGCAGCAAAAACCCAGAGTATAAGAGTTAAAATACAGAATGTCAGTAAGATTATTTAAAATACAAGAAAGAGGAAAGATAATGAATCTTGTTCACAGTGACCATAGTACTATATGTTTTTTATGATATGTGTTATCCATGCCGTCAGTGCCCTGCTCTCCCAATCATGCTACATACTGTGGAACCCGGGAGCATCTGCTGACAGATTATGATGTAGAAAGGGGGTCAGTCAGCGGGCCCACTCTAGAGTCGCTGTGCCCAGTCTATAGATGAGGAGAGGGAGGGCTGCTGAGACATGAGCTATTCCTGTGTGTTTGGTAATATATAAGAAAAAAAAGTGGTAACAGAATATGCACGCTATATAAGCTCACAAAAACACTTTAAAATCCAGATAAAAAGACAAATGGGAGTTCGGATAATAAAATCGTTCAGTGCGTCAGTGCTACTTCAGCCAAAGACTAGATTTGATAAGAACTTGTGCACATACATTTGATAAAGTTTGTGGTAAACCCTCGCTGTGCCACCGAAAGGTGACATTTTTGGAAATAGGTATACGTTAATTAATATTTCTGTCCCACCATCAGCTGATGTGGCATTCCTAATTAAAATTCAGTAAATACTTGATACGAGTCCATATTAGGTGGAGACTTGAATAATATCTTTTTATCTTTAATATTTTCTAGTAGAAATTTTTTATTCAAATGAATTACATGATATATGGAGGGTAACGCACCCCAAAAGTATAGATTACACGTATTATTCACATGCTAAAAAACCCACTACATTTTTATATTAGGTAAAGGGCTGGGCAAAAATTTGTGATAGAGTAATATCAGATCATGCCTCAGTTACATTTGTAATGGCAGCTGTGTGTGTGTGTATTATGTTTCTAGGGGTGAGATGGGCGGTATACGTGTTTTATGAAAGAGGAACGAATGTAACATGATTGCACATGTGTCTCGTACTAACATGTTTCATGTTAGCCTGACACAATTCTAAAATACTATACACTATCTTGTACATCTAGGTATTATTACAGATGTTTGTTGGTAAGAGACTGTAAGCAATACCCCTTGGTGGAAAGCATGAAATAAACACAGATAATTATAAAACGAACGGTTGCAGCTTGATTTTCATCCAAACGTGAACAAAGTAGGATGAAGACATTTCATCCACATTGTTCCTCCACTGTGTGACTCACTGTTTTATCACTGCTTGACTTTTTCTGTCTTTCTTCTTAAATCCAGGACCCGTCCTTGTTAAATGGGAGAGTAACTCTGCACCATGCAAAAGCTGGAGCCGTCTTAGCCAGACAGGGAGACCAGGTACACAAGACACACTGGACTCCTCCTCTGAAAACATTATGAACCGATCTGTCTTCCTTTAAGAGTAGTAGCAAGTATATTAAATATAGTAACTGAATCATTGCAACAAAATTTTTAAGCTCTTCCGTTGTACCGGTAAATGATAATTTCTCATTGCTTAAATACAGTTTTTAAGCATATAAATAGCATCAGTCAAACACGAGTCTACGCATACGGTGCCTACAGTGTATCCTGTCACATCCACCTACCTAATGAATATAAAGCAAGCTGTTACATCAATCACGTTTATTTCAGCACCCTTTGCACTCTGCACCATTACACTATTGTCTTACTGTCTACAAAAGTAATTGTTGCTGCTGTCTGTACATAGTAGTTTCATTTTTATGCTACCTTGTCGAGCTTGTTGTAATTGTTTTTGGATGGATGGATATATGTACGTATGTATGTATGTATGTATGTATTAGTCCTTATATGTGTACACATACCTGGCCAATAATGCTGATTCTGATAATAATGTTTCTACTTTTCACTCTTTTAGGACGTGAGTCTGCACTTTGTCCTGTCCGGTTGTCTGCATGTCTACCAGCGGATGATTAACAAGCAGGAAGCCGTCTGCCTGTTTGTGACACACCCAGGGGAGATGGTGGGCCAGCTCGCCGTGCTCACTGGAGAGCCCCTCATCTTCACTATCAAGGCCGTCCGAGACTGCACTTACCTTAAGATCTCAAAGTCGGATTTCTACGAGTGAGTCGATGGTCTTTAATGTGGACGAATAAGAATGAATAGAATTTATAAAAGTTTGTTTTACATACAGTCCACTTTCAACAGGCATACAACTGAGTCTAATATGATTTATGTGCCCTCATAAGCTCTAATAAGTCTTTGAATTTCAAATTGAAACTTTCTATACATACTGACTGATCTTTCATGATTGCTGGAATCATTCAAACATCCTCGTACAAACAATATACAGTAAATACTGTATAGTCAGTATTCCTCAAGTCTGTGTTTGTGCTGTATGCTGCCCCCTGCAGGATCATGAGGGAGCAGCCCAGTGTGGTGCTGAGTGCGGCTCACACGGTGGCCATCCGCATGTCCGCTTTTGTCAGGCAGATGGACTTTGCTATTGACTGGATGGCTGTGGAGGCTGGCAGAGCGCTCTACAGGTATTCTGCTCCTGCTTTTTCTTGCAGACAAATATTTTGCTCCTTTGTGCAAACTACTTGGTTGTTGCTCTGTTTTATTATCCCATTTACTTTTTCATTTATTGTTATCACAGTGTATTTGTAATGGTTTATGTAATGTGTGTGTGTGTGTGTGTGTGTTTTCTCTTCACATCTACAGACAGGACGACCAGTCGGACTGCACCTACATTGTTCTGAACGGACGTCTGCGTTCGGTCATCCGCAAGACAAACGGCAAGAAAGAACTAGTTGGGGAATACGGCAGAGGAGACCTCATTGGAGTGGTGAGAACAATGCTCTTTCCCCCTCAGTTGCAATCTCATGCTGTATGTGTGTAAAATAATCCTCGGCTATCAAAATGAAATATGGAGGTGAGTTCAAAAGCGGCTGTTACGTTGATGCCTTCCTAAGCTGAATGAGTAGTGCAGTTTTTTTGGTTCAAATTGCTTGAAATGCAGTATGGGTGGATTTTTCCACATTAGGACAACATTTGTAAGATATTTTCTTTTTACTAGATTACATTGACTATATAGGTTACTGAATACTTTCATATATCTTTGCATTTGGTCTGAAATGACAAACCCAATCATCTTGCTTAAAATGTTGATTCATTATTTATCTAGCTTCCTGCTAGAATAGTGTTTGTTGGTTCTGAAACATATCATGGTCCTGCCTTATATTTTAGGTGGAGGCCTTGACCAGACAGCCAAGAGCCACCACCGTCCACGCTGTGAGAGACACAGAGCTGGTCAAACTGCCCGAGGGAACGCTCAACAACATCAAAAGACGATATCCTCAGGTCAGTGACTTCGGCTTGATCTGGTTGTGGTTGTGTGTACAGCTGAAAATGTCACTGATGCTCGATGTCTGTTCAGGTGGTGACGAGGTTGATCCACTTGTTAGGCCAGAAGATTCTGGGGAACCTGCAGCAGGGTCGTGGGCCATTCTCAGGTAAGGTCACAATGCCGTTGCTAGTCCAGCCTGATGCATTTAACATAGAGTATACACCATTTTACACACTGTGATCCTGTCGTACAGGTTCAGCCCTGAGTCTGCCCAGTATGACAACCAGTGCAGACGTCACAAACCCCGCCAGCAACCTCTCCACTGTGGCAGTCCTGCCTATATGTGATGAGGTGCCGATCAACGCGTTCAACCTGGAGCTCAGCCATGCCCTCAGTGCCATTGGTAGGCCCACAGATAATTTTCATTTGTCCACAACAACCTGCGTTTCTATCTGGGATTGCTGAATTTCTGTTTAGTTCCTGGGTGTACCACAAGTATACCGTACTGCATGACATGGTAGTTCTTGTTATTTCATATCTGTAAAACAGATCGGAATACACACGTGAAAGTTTTACATTCTTTAATGTTTTTTGTATTCATAAATCTGTTTGACACTTGCAGGGCCCACTCTACTATTAACCAGCGAAATAATCAGAGAGCGACTGGGTGCGTCTGCTTTGGACAGGTCGGTCTGACAATCAGAAAAACATCTCAGGTGTTAGTCTTGTCAAGCATCATCACAAAAGCTTTCCAACATAAACCTTTTTTCATTCTCTTCCACCATTTTCCGTTTGAGTTTGTCTCTATTGATCGCTATCATTTCCACTCAGTATATCTCCCAATTTGTTCTGTCATTACACCTTTTTTCTGTACGGTGTTTGGTTTTGGTGAATTAAAACACTATTGCATATCCTCATCCCTGCTTTACTCATGTATCCATCAGTATCCACGAGTACCGTCTCTCCGGCTGGCTGGCCCAGCAGGAGGACATCAATCGAATTGTCCTGTACCAGACGGACAACAGCATGACCCCGTGGACTCAGCGCTGCATCCGCCAGGCTGACTGCATCCTTATTGTCGGCCTAGGAGACCAGGAACCTACCCTGGGAGAGGTATGTGTGTTTAGGAGAGGAAAGTGGGGGAAATATTCCAGTAACAAACAAACCTTTCAAATACAAAAAAGTAAATTTTCTTCATGTGTCTCTTTTCTGAGTCTTGTTTCCGTCCTCATCTCTTCCCCTCCAGTTGGAGCAGATGCTGGAGAACACAGCAGTTCGGGCTCTGAAGCAGCTGGTCCTTCTGCACAAAGAGGACGGGCCGGGCCCCTCCAGGACCGTCGAGTGGCTCAACATGCGTAGCTGGTGCTCCGGGCATCTGCACCTCAAGTGTCCCCGCAGGGTCTTCTCCAGACGTAGCCCCAGCAAACTAGTACGACGCAGACCTTACTGTCATTTCTAGCTTGTATGAAATTATTATTCTTTAATATACTGTATTGTGGTATGCTACACTAGCTATGATCAGGTGACCTGGTGATTAGCCACTCCTTTACTGTAAACTAAGAGCGTAGTCATGAAATGATGGTCTGGTAAATCAATGGTGCTTCAAAATGTGTAAGAACACTGGTCTTGTGTTACTGCATGCTAACGTGATGTTGCTTTTACTGTATTGTCTTGTGTTTGTACAGAGGGAGGTATATGAGAAGGTGTTTGAGAAAACGGCAGACAGGCACAGTGATTTCTCTCGGCTGGCCCGGGTCCTAACCGGAAACAGCATCGCCCTGGTGCTGGGAGGAGGTGGAGCCAGGTGAGCAGGGCTGCCCAAAGAGTGCTGCACCGCAACTATCAGTATAGACGGGGAAAGATTTTATTACTTCAAGATACATAGTCTTATCACTGGGAAACGTGTCCGGCCTTTTGAAACTTTCCTTGCCTAAACTAGATTCTGATTATGAAAATGTATTATTTACACCAAAGGAACATCTAATTTCTTACTGCAGCTAGTCCTGTAGTGTACCTGACTGTTGTCGAACATGCACGTTTGCCCTCATGCAGAGGCTGCTCTCATGTGGGTGTGATAAAAGCTATGGAGGAAGCAGGGATTCCTATTGACATAGTGGGTGGGACCTCGATCGGCTCATTCATTGGTGCTCTTTATGCTGAGGAGAGGAGTGCCGTCCGAACCAAACAGAGAGCCAGGGAGTGGTCCAAGGTACAGTGCACCTCTATATCCATTATGAAAAAGGTTTAATTTACCCAGCATCCTTCAATTCAACTTCTTTCAGTGCATTTAAAGGATGATGCCTTGTAACTGAAAAGAAACTAAAAAGCTTCGAACAACTTATTAACAATAACAAAAAAGACTTCTTTCCGATTTCTCTGTATTCAGGCAATGAACTCGGTATTTAAAACAGTCCTGGACCTGACCTATCCCATCACCTCCATGTTCTCCGGTTCCGCCTTCAACACCAGCATCTATAAAGTGTTCCAGGACAAGCAAGCTGAGGTGAAACAAGTTCAGAGTGAATTTATTTTATTATTTACCACTGCAGTAAGGTCACCCAGAACACAAGAGGCTCGTGTTTTTGGATCAGTCCGTGGGAAAATTAAAATAAGATTTATTACACTGAAATACTTTCTGTGTCCCCAGGACCTGTGGCTGCCGTACTTCAACGTCACCACTGACATCACAGCCTCATCCATGCGTGTTCACCAGGATGGTAAGTGACGGCTGGGCTTCCTGTAGGGGCTGCCACCCCTCGCTCTCATATTGCTACTGTGATTAGCTAAATGTATTTTTAAAGCTTTAGACAAGCTCAAGATGGTAGTTTTGTACATTACATTACTTATTAGTATAGTACATAGATGCAAAAACACACACGCACACATACATAGACATGCACAATGCAGGGCACAAATAAGTCTTTCTCAACATTTAACACACCATAATCAATAACACTGCCCTGAATGACAGAGAACTAATGTGTGTAATTGGCATTGTCTTCAATTCATGTTTCAAAAGAAATTAAACAGTGAGTAATGCTTGCAGCAGTCAGTCAGAAGCAAAATGGCACAGTAGCTAAAGCTATTACCTAAGTGACTATGCTGGCATGTTGTTGTTGTATATTGGCATGCACCCACTCGATTTCAGAGACTTCAGGCACTGCAGCATTTTTTAGTCCTTTATACAACAAGTCTATACATCTTGTATTAATAGGCACAGCTTGGTTCGATACAGAAAAAAGCGTAATGGGCTCGTGCATCATCTAGTGCAGGGTTCATCAACCGGCGGTATTTAGGATATCTAGCATAATTCTTTCTTCCTTTTGAAGCAACCCCAAAAATAGTTGAGATGGAAATGATTTTATTAGGAATGATTTACCAACCCCAAATAGATGTATATTCTGGAATATCCAGCTTTCAAGACAGCAATTTCTCTGCGACGGGCCTCTGACTGCTCAGGGTGCGACTCTGTGAAAGTTGCATGCCTTTTGTAGTGGCGGCGTCTAAGATTGTATTTGTATGTAACAGCGACCGTTTCATTGCAAATGAGGCGTACAGGTGTAGCTTTACTGCAAGTTGGCACGATGAATGCACACTTATCAGTCCATTCTTCATTAGAGCTGCGGTCTTCCACGTCAACTTTCCTCCTTAGGCTCTTTCAGAGAGGCCTTTTTAGAGTGTGCGGCAAACTATTCAAAAGGATTTTCTTCCTGCTTCTTGCAAGCGTTTTCCACCAATCAGGACGCTGATAACATCAAAACCCATTAACATGTCCTGCCAATCATAACTGCATTGCATGTGCGTGTACATATATATATATATATATATGTGTGTACAAATGTAGTTGATGAACCCTGATCTAGAGTGACTGAACTGCATGCCCTCAGATTTATGGTTTACGGCAGATATAATCAAAACTATATTGAATTTGATGACTGTAGGTGTGTCCGTTTAATAGCGTCCATACCAGCTGGAGGGCATTTGTGAGTCTCGCCGGAAGTAGGCACGTTTACGTTCTTCACAACAAGAAGTAAACATGTTAAAACAAGTAACATTTAATGGATATAATAAAACACGAGACTCAGAAGATTGTGTAACAACATCAGCTATTTACATCACATTATGCATGAACTGTAAGCAAGAGGTTGTTAGGGAGTGATGAAATGCCCAAAAGAAATGTTTGAGTGGCCAGCCTGCATACATTACAGCCATCAAATGCATTGCTTCATTCTGGTCGCCTCCACAAACTTGCCAGTTTCAGCACAAAAGAAAACACCATGTAGAGGTTTCTATGCTTGTGTCTGTATTTGCTGATATAAAGGCAAATGTGTTCTGTTTGACTTTCAGAAAGACGTGCACCATCACTAACATTAGCTGAAGTAGCTGTAGCCTGAAAGGACAACCCCGCAAATCCAGTGTGCCATTTTCTATGCAGTGTAACCTTTTAGCGTAATCAATGTAACACTACTGCGTAATTCACAGGTTTGTGCATCAACTTAAGGCACTGCTAGTTTCATTGTAAAAGCAATGTTTCGAATAATAATTCGGGCTGAGCACTGCATTTGAGGGGTTTACAGACCAGAGTCCTGCAGGGAAACACTGAATGCTTGTATTTGCATTGTGGCATGCGAATGAACTAACTGCTGGTGCAAAGCATTTTCATCTCTCTGCCACTGATCCCATAATCTGCCTCTCTCACTTTACTGCACTAGTTTCTTCCCTTTTCATTTCTTTCTTTCATTCATTAATTTTTCTAATCTTTTACCATCTTTCTGTTTCTATGCCATGATTTTCTTTTCTATCTCTATTAAACTCCTCTTCTTCTCCCCTTTTAACTTTGTTCTTTTCATACGCTGATTTGATAATATCTGTAGCCTTTCTTGTCATACATTTGTCTTAAACTCCATGTTTATACCTTTTTATGTGTTTATACCTTTATACACACATATCCATATCCCTTATGTCAGGACTTTCTGCACATCACAGAGCTCCCCATCTGTAGATTATGCCATAGACAAAATAACCCGTGCAGTCGCCGATTCCCCTCCCATGTCCATACGAGCATGTAGGATCCAGATCACTCCACCCTGTCTTTCCCCCCTCGCTCCTTAAGGACATGCCATGTTGTGGCTCTCACTCCTTTACCTCCATCCTGTGCTTTCTGTAGTTTATCTGGTGTGCTTTTGTCAAACATCGCTAGGCTGGTGCTATTCTGAATATCAAAATATCACTTTGGCTCCAGCCATTTGAAGAACTAAATTGTATGCCTAATTGGTTGGGTGTAAGGTGCACAGTGTCATGGGGTTTGTGTTACATCCCTTCGGTTTTATCCAGTGAGACAAACTACCAAGAATGAGATCTGTGAAAGCATTCCTGTAAAACCTTGTCCAGTTTCCCTTGCAGTTTTTTTCATTCTACAGTTTGGAGAATTTAGTTTATCGCCCAGCAGCATTTCTTGAAATGGTTGACTCTACCTCTCTCTACCCCTCTCTCTTTCTCCTTCTTTATTTTTCTCACGGTTTCCTTCCACCTCTCTTGGAGTCTCTGTCTTTCTCTCTCTCCCTCCCTCTGCTTGGCTTCCTCCCATCTTGCTTGTCGGACCAGTCATCTAACAACGCTAATACGTTTAAATGTTTTTTAAATATTCTTAATGAACACATCAAGCAATCTTTGCAGCACTGTTTTTAGGTTGTAAAGCAAATGTCCGTACATCTGGTGTCATCCATCCAAGTGTTTCTATCAGACTGGTTTTGATGATACTTAGACTAAATTGTGTGGTTTCCAGCACAGTCACAAAATGGTATTGTGTTGATATCTTGGTATCTTGTCATCATTCTGAACAAAATCTGTTATGCTTCCTTAATTAGCCTTTCGAATAGTTTAATTCAACAGGCTGTAGAGTTGTTTTTGTTGTTGTTGAATTTGCTTTTATTTGAAATTGGCCTCATGGCAGAATTTACTGCATTTGGTTAGAAACCGTAGGCATGAGTAAATAAGTTTGTTGACACCTTTGTTGATTCCCCCTCCTCTCTGTCTTCCTCCTGGCAGCATCTTGCACTCCTCTATGTTGCGGGCATTTCTTCCTTTCTTTCTTTCTTTTTTTACTCTGCCTCCTTCTTCAGCATTCCTCTTTCTCTCTGTATCTTTTGCTCTCTCTCTTTTTCCATCTGTTTCATGGAGTCCAGCCCACATTTGATGTATTCCTCCTTCTCCATCTCCATTTCCCGACAGGTTGTGTCTGGCGCTATGTTAGAGCCAGCGCCTCCTACACCCCCTATTTACCTCCCCTGTGCGACCCCAAGGATGGCCACTTGCTTGTGGATGGTTGCTATGTTAACAATGTCCCAGGTCAGATTTTAAACACCCGCTCACCAAAACCTCCTCCCCCATCCCTAAGTCGACAATCTACCACTCGGCTACCCTCCTCCTCTTTCTTGTCCTCTCCCTCCCGAATCTCACTCGTAACTAACCCCACACTGACCAGGTGGACATTGGGAGCCCATGGTTTGGAAGGAAAGACTAAATCCACTACATGTCTTAGGACAGATCCAAGCAGTGCCTCATCTTTCACTGAATGACGGCCAATAGTACATATCGTTCTCTTCAATTGGCTTTTTGTTTCACACACACACACACACAAGACACTTTCTCCTAGTTGGCTTGGCCCCACCTTCTTAATATAACCGTTGACCTTTACTTTCTTATTGGATGTGAGAGATGCATGATGGGCTGGCTTCTTCTGGCCCCCTATATTTGCTAAAATGTTCACTTTGCCTTTTATATTATAATGTTCTGTATGCGGCTTGTAAACACTGATGTCTTCATGCACCTCTGATCGTGCTTATTTTTTATATATTTCTTACAAAAATGAAAGTTACTAACTTGCAGGTAGCTCAGCTTGGCTGATCAGTAAATCAAACTTGATTGGTTTGGGCTTAGCTGGATTGTCAGTGTGAGATCTGGTATAGAGACTAGACAGTAGTGTGTGTTTTGATCAAAGGAAAGCTGATAGTGTTGACGGTCTCACTTTTGCCTTACTGGAGACAGTGAAGGGCTGCACCATGTCAACATTGCATCTGTCTGTCGTTGTTGTGGATCATCGTGTTTCGGTGGGCCTACATGTGTCTGTCCGTTAGGACTGAACTGCAGCTTGTTTCCCATGACGAGGTCCTTGTGAAATTGCTTCTGTTTCATTTCAATCACCTCTACTTACAGGAACATGTTCAGTCTCTCCTACACAGCACGTGTCCTCTCCCCTGGCTTTGCTTGCGTCTATGTGCATGCCAGTTTT
The DNA here is from genome assembly GCA_036023855.1 of Gadopsis marmoratus. Lineage (NCBI taxonomy): Eukaryota > Metazoa > Chordata > Actinopteri > Centrarchiformes > Percichthyidae > Gadopsis > Gadopsis marmoratus. Next base: position 12,898 of record JAVQJF010046775.1, read on the forward strand.
ACACACTGTGAGCCAATCTATATATTTCTCATGAATATATATTGATGGTATATATTACCTTTTTTAATTTCTTTTCTTTTTTTTATTGTTCAGGAATATATGTTCTTGATCCTGCTGTTGCCCCTTGTAGCTCCTGTACAAACCAAATAAAGCCCTTAAATTTACAGTAAATCTGGAGTAAACAAATGGAAAGCTGCAGGCGGTAGTAATCCCTCCAAAGTCATATTCAGTAAGGTAATTCTGCCTCAGCATTCACTTACACTCCATGCAGAGTTGCACCACTCACTTTTCGCTATGGTGCTCCTTATCCTTCCAACCCATGCAGCACCTGGCCTGCTTCTGCCCCCTGCTGGCACTGAGCTGGAATGCAAGACTGGGCAGGCTGGGTGCTTTCCTGCTATGTTCACGGTGAAGGATCTCCAAACATTGTCGTAACATCTGCTGCTGCACCCTCACTGATAAGTAGACAATTAAAGTAGGTACATTACAGTATCATCCACTTCTTCTCCTCAGGTTATCGTGATTGGTTTCAGTTTAAATATGCAGTATCTGTGGATTTTGTAGGAACAAATTCACATGATCATGTGCTATAAAGCGCTGTTGTTGGGACACAGTTTGGAGATTCAAACAGCCTTGGTGCTCTGTGATGGTTGCCATTTACTTTTTTACCTTATGCACAAGTCACACAGGGTCTCTGTGCAAGGTAATGAGGTTTTCAGTGGTGTACAACAGAGTCTAAAGGTGGGCAGAACCACAGTCCTAGCCTTGCAGGGATCGGCTACCTTCCTTTGTCTGACCTCCCTCTGGTGTTTGGACTGCGGTCTGTGTCGACACTAACCTGAAACGTATAGCAAACATTATTGAGATGTTATCCCCCCTCCCTCCCTTCCTCCCTTCCTCCCTTCCTCCCTGGTGTGTCAGGCTCTCTGTGGCGCTATGTGCGAGCGAGCATGACCCTCTCGGGGTATCTGCCTCCCCTCTGCGACCCCAAAGATGGCAACTTGCTAATGGACGGTGGCTACATCAACAACCTGCCAGGCAAGTAGAGGTGGTACTCCCCCACCCCTCCCCCCCACCAACACACAATCCTCAATGTCCACCACACTCCCGTCTCCCAGAGGAGGGGGAGGTGGAGTGAAGGACGGGGATGATTATTATGAGGGGTTTTAATCACGTTGTTTATAGGCTAGGTAAGTATATAGATGTTGACTTGTCTTAATGCTGACTGAAGGAAGTTAGGTGGTAGTGGAGGAGTGTGCTGAGTTTTCCCCGTCTGAATATTGAGCCAGTTCAGACCATCAATTAAGACAAATGGAGTCTTAATGAAACAAACAAAAAAAATGAGTTAAAAACTGAATCAGTGAGCAGACAATCTTCATCCTACCCTGAAATATTCTCTATTACTAGATGGGGAAAAGTCAGCATTTGGAGTTGAACTGTATGTAATGACCATGTTTCAATTAAACTTAAGAAATACCACATTGAACAGAGGAATTTTTCTGTCAAAACAGCCTGGTGTCAGAAGGGTGTAGCAGTAAAATGTGGGGAGGGATTACCACTAGTATCAGATTTGAAGAAAGAAAAACAAAGATTTTCAAGTTCTTGACATGATTAACCCATTGCGTGAACTTTCTTTTTAATGCTATAAGACACCGGTCTGCTTTGAGGTTAAACTCTGGTTCCCCTCATGTGGAAGTGAGCACTTTTCTGTAGGCCTGGGCAATAATTCAATATTCTCATTTATTGACTTTCAGCACAATCAAACCATGGTGATTTGATCATATCATGTTATTGTCCTGTTGTCCTAATTAATAACTCCAAGCAAAGTGTAATTTAAAACTAACAAAATTAGTTATTGAGGTTTTATACCTATTCAGCATAAAGCATGACTGATATCGTAAAATATCCTTCTTAATATGGTGATAATGATGGCGAATGTATCGCCCAGCCCTACATTTTTTGCTCACTGTACTGAAGCTTAATTGTAAAATCAGTGTTTGCTTCTATTGCAACCGGAGGAGAAATGAGTGGACTCTGTTCAGATAGAGGGGAGGAGCTGTCTTTTGTCTGCGGACCATTAAATACATCCTCATTACCTGAAAGCATTTTAAGCATTATTTTCAGACCAAATCTACACATTCCTGTAATGTTTACCGAAGTAAGACAAAGTATTTTTAGCAGAGGAAAACTTTGTTTTGTCTGTCTGTCTCTGTAATTATGATAAAAAACCTACTCTGTACCGATGAAACGCAGCCATATTTCAGAAAGCTCTGGACTGAGCTATTGTAATTCTCTACTTGGTATAGGAATCATATCCCATTATATCCCAAGCGATACTCATTTTTGAGGTTTGTGAAATACGGTGCTTTCAGGGCCCAAAGGTTGATCCAGCTAAAGTGAGCCTTGTATAATCAACATCCTTTATTTCTGACTTGTTATTCTGCCTTCTCCCAGAAGAGGTTGTGCTTCATCCACTGCATTTATAGTTGTTCTTGGCAAACTGGATCAGTGCTTTGGGCTTATGGGATGTCTTCCTGTTTCCGTCGTTGAATAGGCTCAACACCACAAAAATGCTCACTGCCCCAACTTTTTAACACTAGCAAGTCGATGAGAAAGGTCATGACCTCGGGCCCTGTGCTCGTTGGCCAGGAAAGCATACGTTTCTGTGTTTGCTGTCACTTATTGGCCATAAATTATTTCGAGTGTTTCTGACAACTTAAAAAACAGATGTTTTTGTGGTGTAAGTCTGTGTTGAACATTTTGCCCCATAAAGTGAAGGTTTAAAGTAACTGATATTATCCTGAAACAAGCTTAATAACACAATTAATTGTCTTACCATCTCTGCTGCTGGATTTTGTCGGGCTGTGTTCATACGCCTGTGTGTATGTGTGTGAATGCTGGTGCACGCATTCCACGTCCAACAGCGGACATTGCGAGGAACATGGGTGCCAGAACAGTTATTGCCATTGACGTGGGTAGCCAAGATGAGACCGACCTCTGTAACTATGGCGACTGCCTGTCTGGCTGGTGGTTGCTGTGGAAACGGATTAATCCCTGGGCAGAGAAAGTAAAGGTACAGTACTGGGTTGGCAGCACAGGGCACATGTAACTATTGGTGACTCAGCAACTTAAAATCTCAAATACTATAGTTTTTACATTTGACAGTGCTTCCATTCAATATGTAACAGACATAATGTTACTGCTGAGTCTGCAGATTGAGAAATACTTCTGTTGGTGAACTCTGGTAGCATTCTCACGCCTGCCTCTTCCACAGGTGCCAGACATGGCAGAGATCCAGTCACGGTTGGCCTACGTGTCTTGTGTGCGGCAATTAGAGGTGGTGAAGAAGAGTGCCTACTGTGAGTACATCAGACCACCCATCGACCGCTTCAAGACCATGGACTTCGGCAAGTTTGACGAGATCTATGTGAGTTTTTTCATCAAAATTGAACATTCCTATGTATTTGGGCATATCCAGCATTTGCAAAAAGTTAATTGTGATACCTTGATTTAATACCAGCAAGCAAAGGAAAGCACCTGTTCATAGAATAATCCTGCTGATATTCACAAAATCCAACCCAGCAGGACACTTTGCCCTCTTGATGATTGTTTATTCGTGTGATTCGATCATTTTCAGAAAAGTCTTCTCTCAAAATGAAGGCAGCGATGATTTCTACAAGTATAGATAATTTATACTGTAAATGTTAAAATGCCACACGCTTCACATTTTAACATGGATGTCGTGTTACCAAATAAACTTCAAAAAAATAATAATCAGGTCAGAGTTACAAAGCCTATCCTCAAAACATGTATTTCAGGATGTGGGCTTCCAGCATGGCAAGTTGGTGTTTACTGGCTGGGCCCGAGGTGACATTATCGAGAACATGCTGAAGGACCACCGCTCAGCAGACTACAACAACAGCAAGAGAACTGACGTGAGAAGAGAACACACATGCATATTACATATGTATACTTGTTCACCATCAAAGTTGTTATGTCTGTATGTAATAATAGTTCATTGTCTTGTAGTCCTGCACGTGTCCAGGAGCTGACTTCACTGACCTTGCAGAGATTGTATCCAGGATAGAGCCGGTCCAAAGCTACGTAGCTGCAGAAGGTGAAGGATCACCGGCCAATTCATTATTATGTAGAAATAATTACTTTTTATAGTGGTTAAAATATTTTTTTAAAAGCCCTAGTTGCAGCAGTCTCCTCTTTCAGGTGTACGGTTCCCCTTCAAGATCATGTCTGATTTAATCAGTGTAATAAATAAGGGCTCACAGCTTTCACCTGGTGTGTTTTATTGAGATCCAGTAGCAGATGTTGCTGTTTTATGGGTGCTATCTAAACCTGGTGGGTCAGTCACGCAATAAATTCTCTCTGTAATATCTCCTCTAAATCTTTCGTTCAGCAGAGGAGTCTGACTGTCTGACAGAGTACGAGGAAGACGGGATGGACACGGTGAGAGAGGAGGAGGGGGAGGACGAGGAGGAGGATGCAGAGGACCCTGAGGACCACTCCCCTGGAGAGTGGGGCCAGAATGGAGTCTTTCAGACTGTAAGTACACACAAAACCAGAAAACATGGCGTGACCGATTCATACTGAATACAGTTTAATGCCATTATAAAACGTAGTCAGTGTTCCTCCTATTAGTTATGCAGGCCACAGACTCATTTTTAGTGCCACAGCAACCCCTGGCGTCTTGTTTCCATACATAAAACTTATTGTTGTTCAGGAAAAAAATCTGTATCGGGAGATATCCTGAGTCGAGGTATCAGAATCCGTGACTGGAGAGAAGAAGTCAAGATTGGTGCATCCATATACAATTTGATGATAAAAACAATCCATACGCACAGGTATCTCATTCCTAAGTCTTCTTTTATTCTACATGGACAGGACATCTCTTGTTGAAACATTATCATGTCCATGTAGAATAAAAGAAAATTGGGAAGGAGTGTGGAGTGTGCAGGTACTTTATTGTTTTTTTTTATTCTTAGAACTTCACCAGTAGCAGGGCTACAAATGTAAAACTGGTCCTGATGGTCATACTAGAGGAAATGGTTTCATGATAATCAAAAGGTTTCATCTGAGCATAAATTATGTCTTTTAATATCTTGTGTGCAAAGATGACATTTTGGCACCTGAGGGTGATAATAGGGGAACACAGTGTTCCTCTAAGCAACCTTTAGATTTCAGCTGTCCTCAGGTGAAAACAACACTCTCTTCTGCTCTGCAGGATGAGGAAAAATCTGTGAGACAACGCAGGAAACTCGCCAGTGACTCCAACACCTCCGAAGTCTCTGACTGCTGACAGAGGGCCATGGAGGAGGAGAGGACGTTTAAACAAGAACAAGGGCCAAATTACAGGGTCCATACACTGTCTAGAGACTTGAACGCCACACTCGGCTCCTGCAACATCTGAAACTCTGAAATACTGTTTTTGTTTTTCCTGGATGAAACTGGATGAAATGCTTCAAGTGGCTTCCTCCGCCCTCTCACGCTGGCTTCATCTGTTCACATTATGACCCCCCCCACTGGCAAAAATGAAACAGTCTTTAAAAGGTCTACCCACCCAGCGTTTCTCTCACCACTTTCACGCCAAACGGACCCATTGCCAGAATCCCTGCCTGCCAACTCCCAAACCTGCCAGAACAGGGACTCCCCCAGCAAACAACACAACAAAACAGGGACACTATTTCAAAATATCCAGGAGGACCCAGCCTACATGTCGCGTCTGTGTCTCTGAATCTTTATGTATGTCTTTAGCGTCAGTACGTTTTCATTGAACTCTGTTTTTGACATTTTTGTCCTATTATTTGTCCATTGTTCCCCCGCCTTTCGCCCAATGTCGGCTCCAGCCCCCCCCCCCGCGACCATTTGGGATAAGCGGTATAGTGAATGAATGAATTTGTCCATTAATTTATTGTCTGCGCTTGTTCGGATGAGTGTGTATATGTTGCTTGTGGACGGCTGTTTGGTGCAGATGTAGCAGCAGGACACGGAAAGGAAAAGTAAGAAATGCTCTATTGTGTATGTATAGAGTCAGATAGGGGAAGCTGTAGGTCGAATAGGTGTTCATGTAGACACCAAAGTAGGATTTATGTTGAATGAACAGAGCTGGGCCAGGAAGCGGAACGAGGACTGGTTAAAATTAGGAGACATTTAAAGAGCAATATGTGTTAATGAATGCTGTAGCAGGTTTTCAAATGTGGGTTTAAGAAAATAAAGTAAGTAGATAAACCTGTGTGGACACGAAAAGAGATGGACCACTGAGTCAAGTGTTATTCTAATTTCTTGAAAATTCACCCACAGTAGAGTGGAGTGAGCTCGGTGCGCCGCAGGTAGACTGAACTGAACGGAGGATGGAGGAAATGTGTAATGAAAATTAGGGATGAATGGGTTGATTCCAGCCTGCGTGTTGGAAATTTTGCATTTCAGCTGTTTTTGTTTGAGATAAAGACGATGCCTTTTGAACCCGTGTTTGATCCACTTACAGTGAACAGTGGCTGTGGAGGAGAGCGCGTTCATTTGACTGACACTACATAACAAACCAGTCTGAGTCGCCTCTGCTTGCACGAGGTCACACATACGGTACTCAAGGTTTCTGCGTATAGTGGGCAGCACGGTGTGTGTGTGTGTGTGTGTGACAGTGTATCTGAGACTGTACAGTAATAAAAAAATCTTTAAACACTAGCCAACAAATTATTGTCCAAAAATAAGTCATTTTGATGTGGATAAATACGCAGAAACCCTGAGTAATCCTTAACTTAAAATGAGCAGAAATTCACCTCATGTAACTATTAACATTTAATGAATATGGACCTCTTATAGAAATTATAACAAGATTATATTATAATATACAGAATGTTGATATTCATATATGTATATGAGGTGGAAATTTGTAAGTTGATGCTTTGCTGAAAACAAGTGAACCTATACCTAAACACAAAAGGGTTTCTTCTCTTAAGATCCATTGTTTTTATTTATACGTGTTAACTACTGGCTTTTTAAAAATTATTTTCTTTTTTTTTTAATATTTGAGGGTGGGAGGGGGCTCTTACTTTAATTAACTTGGCTTTAGCTGTTTTGCACTGAAAGATTTGAAGTTTTCCTTGCTCAGGAGGTGTTAGGTTTAATAATTTCCATCCACCTTGAGAATCCAATGGAATCTAAAATATAGAAAAGGAGATAATTTAAAATAAAAGTATGCATCATATCATGTGGCATTTGTTTTTTTTTCCATTCTCATATCTTTTATTGCACGTTATGAGCTCCACCATTTTTAAATGCACCAAACCAGGGTATGACACAAAGCTGACACAGCTGGGATTCCTAAAAATATGTTTGATAATGAGCCGATCAGATGATCATAAACTGATTTTAACAGGACACTGTTTCTGTTTACACCACCACTCATTTCATTTTGAAACCACAAATTCACATTCACACGTTAGTGTTTTAGAAGAACTAAATAGTACTAGACTTTAGAAGCAAAGAGGAAAAACTGTTTTTATGGTGATAGTGGTTGCTGATTTGAAATGACCACATTTTGGTAACTGATAGCCAAAATAGATCCCTCAAAGCGAAACTCATCTTTTCACTTAACTCACATGACAGGGAGGTCAGAGGTCATGGTGTACACACACACGCACACACACACACACACACACCACAAGGTCTTAATTCTAAACATTGCCTCAGTACATGTTTGTTATATAAAAGTTGGTTTGAATTGTTATGAAGTTCTTTATAATGTATAAATAGCAAACAAAGCGGTTTTAAAGCAACAAAAAAAAAATCTCTTTGCCCTCACAGGAAGCCCACTTTAGTGGACAATATACTGAACTGTGCATCAGCTACTACTTGATGACATTTTGATAGATTATTATTTTTGTGTTTAATAATAGTAAAGCAAACCAATACAGCCATGCTAGAGCTTTGTGAGGCTGCGCTTATTTATCTAAATGCTTACATCAACATGTTAAAATGCTCACAATGACAGAGATGTTAAAATGCTTATGTTTGAAGACTATATGCCTTAACTTGACCTATTTATTAGATTAAGTTAAGGATCTTATTAGGTCCTAATAAAAGCCTGCCATAGGGCGGACAGTCAGAGAAGCGAGGGTGGAGTGACCCTGATGGACAATGAAAAACCATGATAACAATTATTCCTTAAGTATTCTTTACATTGTGTCTGCCTGCTTCTATTTGTTAACCTAAATTATCTGAAACCAAAAGAGATAAGAGCCAGTGGTTAAAAAGAGTTGGTTTGCCTTCATTGAAGAGGACCAGGATAAAGCTAGCTGTGCTTGCTAACCTTGGTTTCACGTAAGGCCTGCACCCTTTCTTATGTTGACAACCAAGGCATATTTCATGTGTGTGGCCTGTCAGTAGCTGGTACAGCCAGAAGGCCTTTCAAATACTTTCAAGGTATCTTTTCAAGCACTTTCAAGGTATACTTTCAAGGTATACTTTCAAGGTATCCTTTCAAGGTATCCTTTCAAGGTATCCCAAGGTATCCTTTCAAGCACTTTCAAGGTATCCCAAGGTATCCTTTAAAGCACTTTCAAGGTATCCTTTCAAGGTATCATTTCAAGCCTTTTCAAGGTATCATTTCAAGCACTTTCAAGGTATCCTTTCAAGGTATCCCAAGGTATCCTTTGAAATACTTTCAAGGTATCTTTTCAAGCACTTTCAAGGTATCCCAAGGTATCCTTTCAAGCACTTTCAAGGTATCCTTTGAAATACTTTCAAGGTATCTTTTCAAGCACTTTCAAGGTATTGCAAGGTATCCTTTAAAGGTATCCCAAGGTATCATTTCAAGCACTTTCAAGGTATCCCAAGGTATCCTTTAAAGCACTTTCAAGGTATCCCAAAGTATCCTTTCAAGCACATTCAAGGTATCCTTTCAAATACTTTCAAGGTATCCTCTCAAGCACTTTCAAGGTATCCTTTCAATGTATCCCAAGGTAT